>CAICTM010000057.1:40000-147863 GCA_903772945.1 Seminavis robusta | reverse complement strand
CGTAGTTCCGGCCGGAAACTGTAGATCGATCTGTGACTCGAATTGGATTGAAGATGGGAATCTTCCCGCGCACGCACCTCTTTCCTGTTAGAGGCTTTTCGATGCTGATAGTGTGGCTAGAGGCTGATTTTTCGCACCTCTCCTCTGTGCAGGTGTTCTCACTTATACATCTTGGTATTGTATACTTTAGGTCAACTTGATGATATCAATCTGAGTGTTGACTCTTCGAACTCGAGATGAGACTTTTGCTTTTCAGTGTTGTTTGCTAGTAATACTGAGCTTATTGGGAGTAATTTGGTTTTAGATTAAGCTGAAAGCAAAAGTGAGGATTTTCTGGTGGTGCATAGCAATTCTTGTGATTGAATTGGATATAAGGACCCCCGTAACACTTTAGACCTAAAACTCCCTCGGTTCCTTGCATGATGAATTTGCATGCGAACCGGACTAGATGATTAATACACGAGTCAATAGTAAAGAGGTGTCAGGTATATTTCCTCCAACATCGAGTGGAGTGTCATCGCTATTGGTGGAGTGCCATCGCCACGGGGAGTACCATCGCTCCGCTCTATCCACGATGAACAACGGCAGCTAACACATGAAAGCCATTTACCCTGCTGGTACTTATTCTACAGAGAAATCTAGTAGCGGATGGGGTTGTAATTAATCTAAAACCCCCTATTGATGGAGTAGAGGACGGAGGATGGTCATGGTCATGGTGATAGCAGCAAACAATTTAGGGACGTTTTTGAAACCCGTCCCTAAATCCAACCCCAAATTCGACCCTAAATTAGGGACGGTTTTCGGAATTAGGGACGGATTTTGAAAATAGGGTCGGGTTTCAAAAACGTCCCTAAAAATTAGGGTCGGATTCCGAAACCCGTCCCTAATTTGTATTGGTTTTGAAAACCGTCCCTAAATTAGGGTCGGGTTTGAAACCCGACCCTAATCTCTTAGAGTTCTCACTGGTACTGCCGGCGTCATACGTGATTCCCGCCCGGCGTGAAGTTCTGACGTCACTCACGACTGCCCATCATCCACGATTGAGGCACGCTCCTGAAACAGGAGTTATTGTAGACATTGACCCATGAGGAATGAGGTACGTACGAAGTACTTATGGGAACGGCAAGAGCAAGGAGAATAATTGTCTATTGCTCGTTGCCTGGCTCTGTTGGCAGGCACTTCCTCTCTACTCAGTACATGCCTACTAGCTAGTAGTAGTAGGCGGCTATGTAGTCTAGTAGGTTTATGTAGCCAATGGAGTGGCTACATGTATTAGCTAGTAGTACATGTGCCAGTAGAAGAAGTAGTACTAGTACCGGCAAGCAACCAGGTCGCCAGGTCACTGACGTTGTGGCTGTGCAGGCTTCAGAATGTCGCCTCCTCTCTGCTTCTTGAAAGGTTGAAACAATTGCCGCTCACTCGCAGGTCATGTTTTCGCAGGATACTTTCACCTCATCTGACTCTACTATCTATTACCCCAGGATGCATTATTCTTGTACTTATGTAGGATGATCCCACGCATGCAAAAATTGATGACCTTCCTTCAGATGGCTGTGTGGGAAGTGGAAGCAATTTGTGGAAGGAAGAGCCTGTAGTAGAGGCCATTGCAGACAAACCTATACCTTAGAGCATGCAATACCAGGGTACCCCAAATCACAAATCCCATACAGGCGAAAGCTTGACATCCTCGGTGCCCGGCTATGCTTGCGCGACAAAGAGAACCTCAACGCTCCTATTGTGATGTTAGAATGACGTAATTGCCGATGTGGCAATTCTTCTCCTTAAGTAAATTTGGATCCAATGAGTCAAATGGGTTTGGGTCGGCTGTTGGGCTTGCGCATACAGTTCCGATTTGCGTTGGAGCTTACTCAACCCAAATCGCATTTGACGCATTTGACTCACTGGACTCAATGACACATGGTTGGCTGGCGATAATAGATTGCTTAGGTCAAATAGTTTGTGATTTGGGGTACCCGGGTATTGCATGCTCTTAGAGTACTAAATAGTAGTCTCCGTGTAGAATGATTCAATCTACGAGTACGAATGCGGATAGGTTTTGTCAATATTATTCTCAATGATGTTTGATGTTTGATGTTGTGTGAGACAAGGGAAAAGACATTATTGTAGGAACGCTTGACACGCGCGGAAGTGTGGGAGATCTATCAGCTCAGGTTCCAGTGACATGGTAGTGTTGTGGGTTGTAACAGTGTATGGTACCACTGGTAGAGTGTACTATCAGTACGGTACTAGCTAGCTAGTAATAAGTAACCGGAACCAAAAAGGTTCCCGTAACCCTAACCTGACCAATCTTATCACCCCAACAGCACATGGGAAGAGCTAGGCTATCTACCGATAGCTAGAGAGTGGTCTCCTATTGATGCGTTGCTGTGGTGATAGAGATGGGCCGACTTGCCTTCAACATCCGGTTCATTGACCGAGCAACCGGCCGCTCCCTCATGTATTGTGTGTTACTTGGGCCTTGGTAACCCGGGAAATATACACTACTAGTAGTCTTGGACTTGCAAGATGCCTTTCACGTGAGGGGTCTTCACGACGTCAGCAGCCTCCTATGGCTCGAGCTTGCGAGCAGCTCGGCGGAAGTGGAAGAAGTCAACTTACCTGCTTCGCGGATTGAATGATCGATTCAATTCGATTGCGATCGATTCCGTTCGATTGGAGATTGAATCGAAATCATTCCTGACGAACCAACTTCTATCCGCACCCGCTGCGAGCCGCTATCTACGGACCGGTATCGTACCAGTACTGTACTGTACCGATAGGTCTCTTCAGCATGTGAACCTGAACGGCTCTGTTGTGCTGCATTCACGCCATGAACATGAACGAGGCTGAACTGCATTTGAGTGATGATAAATGAAGGAAGCTGCTTCTTTAATGTGCGAAATCATGGCTGGAGTGGAACTAGAACGTTTGTGGTCCTAAGAAACTTGGGCAATGCCGGTCCTCTCCTGAGCTTGCCCAGAGTGGTTCCAGGAATAGACGGGCTGGTTTCAGAAGATGGCACAGTGGTGGGGTTTGCAGCAGCCCAGTTTGCGATGGAGTTGGGCGGTACACGGGTAGGGCCGGCCGGGGTGTACCGGTAGAGTCAGGCGTTGATTCCAGATATCGTTAAAATATCGAGTTTGGCTGGAGAGGTGTAGGCAGGTCCAGGAGATGGGTCTCAGGCGTTGGACAGGGCATTGGTCAAGGTATTCAACTGCGGAAAAGCCCTTGTTCAAACAATATTTACTCCTCCTTTTCCCAGTCCCTCGAAAGAGTTTGCCGTTTACCGCGAATTGGGTGCAGTGAACCGGTCCTTAGGAAATGCACCGGTACCGGTAGTGACTGAATGAATCCATAAGTTCTGTGCACCTCGTGTACAGTAGTCAAGTTGTTGAGAAAGTGACGTTCAAAGTCTCATCTGCCATCCCACAGCTCATCCCACACGCGCACGAGAAGGCAACACGCCTCGTTAGATGTCCTTACCCAAGGTCTGCTTCCGAATAGTCTTGGCATGTACATGTACCGGACAGTGCGGTGAGCTGTCCTTGCTCTGGGGCTGGCCGCATCCAAGCTCTAGGCTCTATACCCGTACCTCGACTGGCCCGGGAAACCCGCGAAGAAAGTGGGCGAACACCTCGCCGCACATGTTCCAGAAGCTCAAATAGCCAACACGTGCGGCATGGAAACTATATGGTGAATTTTGTATTTCGAATAAACCTAACACACCTACAATGCACAAAAAAAGATTGAATGGGATGACATTGTCTCTAATTTAGAAGTATGTAACAGACACAAAGACATAGTCATCATGGGTTGTTGATTGTGGGGACAACAGTGCGATGCAAGTTCGAAGTGCAGTCATTCCGTGAAGAAAACAACTGCTCGCCATCTCGATCCGTACGAATGGCCAATGGCGGATTCCTCTTTGATTGTTGTCCGCTGCTGCGAATTGTTGAGTGATTTTTTGCATTCCCTTGAAGACTGGTCTCTACTCTTCGTATATTGGAGCAATCAGAGGATGCCATTGATGTAGCCAAGCACATAGCCTAAAGAAATAGTTGAGTAGAAAGCACAAGAGGCATCAGAAGATCCATTTTCGCAGCAAAGCACAGCAATCAAGGAGCGGCCCAGCGGCCCAACCACGGCAAAACTGCCTTCGCTAAACAAAACTCTTTGTCTGAAGAGCAAACGTACCAGAATAGCCACATTCCGAATGATGCAATACAGACAACAACATTTCCGATTCTGGTTTGAAAAAGAACGAAGAGACCAGTGTTAGCGCCCACAGCAAGACTCAAACCAATTCGTATCCCTCGGCGAGCGATCCATCTTGACTCACGCTGCTTCATCCTTGTCCATTACGCCTACTGCTCTTGAACCAAACACACCGCCAAGGCCCAAGAAGCAGAGCAGGATGTACCCAAGGGTACCTGTGACAATTGGTGTTGGGATTACGTCGAACATGGTCAAGGTTAGCAAGGTTGAGAGAGATACAGAAGTGTCAACGACAACGCAAAGCTCTTGGTCCTCTTTGCCGTCGCTGTTTGGTTTCTCCTTCGGGACGCAGGCCGGCCACCGGATCCAACGCATTTGGATACTTTTTATTCGTTGCTTGATACTTAGTTAGCGAACAATGATCGGGCTCGCGTCAGATTTATAAGGGTTAGAGCTAACTACTGCCTCCACCTTTTCCACCGTCGAGCAGTCTAGCTAGAGCTATGCACAGTCCAGAGTGGAGGTCAGGAAAAACTGGGGCGGCTGACCACCTCTGAAGTAATCTCTAGGTTTCTGTGGCATTGTTGAGGTGGTGTTACAAATGTGCTTGTTGTCTGGATTCTCCTGGAGTCTGACTCTCTTATCTCATTGCTCGCATAGAAATTGATTTCGGCTTTCTGCCAGGAAAACAGATATGTGTGCATCTCCAGAGGCTTAGACTTGTGACTCGCTTGTCGACCCAAGACCCATTGGCCGCTTACTTCAGATACGGTAGCACTGGTCAATCTCCATTGTTGTCACCTGAGCACTCGTATGTTCCCTCTCACCATCCTTCCTTTTGAATCCATCATTGCTGGTACCATATTTGTTTGTACTCTTCAAATTAGTTTTTACTGATCCATGGCCCAACTAGTTGTCGTATTCCAACAGGGCAGCGCCTCTCCAGTAAAACCATCTTCGTTCAGATCCATGGTTTCAATTGGAAGAGTAATTATTTGCTAATGTTAAAAAATATATGAAAATTCTAAATACAGATGTGGTGCGTTTATGCGGTCTTGAACCATCCAGAGCTGTGGGTACCAAGGTCCAGCCTTTTGAAATAATATCAGCTCTGATATCCTTGCCGCATCGACGACATGAGTTGAATCGAATCAAGTCGGAATAGGTATCATCAGGAAGGTTTTCCTGTCCACCCGTATTCGAGTCGAGTCGAGTCGATTCTGGGTGCAGGTCTCTATCATGCCATTGCATCATCCGGTGTCTCGGCTATCTCTGATTGTGATTTTGCCAGCCGTTCGGCCTCATCTTCGTCCTTTCGTTTTTGTCGAAGCCTCCTTGTGAACACACCTTTTCTCATAACGGCGATGCAGCACAAGACTCCAAAAGCCGCCAGTCCAAACCAAATTGAAACGGCCAAGATTGCCAGAATGGATTTCCCCCACGTTATGTTCTTCCAGTCGAACGTTATCAGATGTATAATGGCTTCGAGTATGCAGTTGACAACAAACGGAGCCAATGCCAGGACCATGCATATGTCTAGTAGGTATCTGTAGCAGATGCAACAGCAGGAAAAGGGGGACTTGGTGTCTGGCATCAGTGTGTAGGTGTACGCTTGTTCGTCCTCGTTGTCATCGGAATCATCATGCTCCTCTTTCTCTCGTCGTTGTCTTCGACTACTACGGCCCATCTTTACACACGCTTGTTGTTACGAGTAGACTTGCTGTCCTTGTCCAACCTTGTTGAGGGACTCAGATATCAAATATTTAACAGGAAATGGAGCTGGCAGCATTATCAAGGACGGCGGAAGCCACCAACAACGTTCGTTGGATTGTGGTTGGAAATGTGAGCATCACGTGTTGCGCACCTCCGCCTCTTATCCTCTCTTCAGCTCTGTTGATGTTATTCCAAAAGGTTGCCTAATTGTTCAACGTTTTGTCGAGAGGGAGCTAGTACTGAAACACTATAGAGATTTTGGTTATCTAAAGTCTTATTCCAACTATCTAGGGTGCGCAATGCCTAAGTATCGCTATCCATTGCATCTATAGTAAAATAGTACCATGCAGTCCGTCCGTCGACAAAATCGGATTTAGGGATGGGGGAGGCGGGATGAGAAACTTGGGATTGCAAATACTGTCTGTGGCTAGTCTAGCTAGCTAGCTAGAGCTAGAGTACCAGGGCGAAAGCGGCAGAAAGCAGTAATGTGATTGGCTAATCAAGCTAATACATCAGCAAGTGCGTCATGAAAGATTCAAATATACTTAACGTACCGTCTATAAATATTTACAGGGAAACTGTGCTATAAAGTTCCAAATTTCTTGTTTCTGTTTTCGCGAAAGAAAGATTCCGTGAAAGCCGATCGATCGCGACGATGGCGCTCTTCTTCTCCACTCGACAGTCATTTTCCCAGCCAAACAAGCGAGTAGCAGCAGCAAAAGACGACCATGACAACAACAGAAGCTACCACCCACAATGGAGGAGGAATGGGCTGTCAAAGTCAACAGAGAAAGTCCCAACAGAAGAGGGCATTTCAACTCGCCGCCAACAGCCACAACAACAACAGATCCTCCAAGAGAGCGAGAGAAGAAGGACCACAAACAACACTGGGAGGAGAGGCAGCAGAAGTGTTTGATCCACTGAAGAGCTGTATCATCTGTAAGGCCAGACATTGTGGTCTCAGAGTCCCCAAAAGGTCACACTCTGTCTTCTGTATTAAGAATACAATAACAAGAGGAAGAGGACCTCTGAATGAGCTCACAATGGAAACCTTCAGAGAGAGCAGGAGACTCACAAGGCATTTCAGTGCTCCTCTTCACTGAATGAGAGAGGAAGTTGGAAGCACTCAACAAAGGAGAATGGAGAGGCCTTCTTCGCTGCTAGAACAAACACAGCCAAGACACCAAAGCAGAGCCGGCAGCAGGAAAAGGAAGCAATGTCCACTCCAGCTGCTCTGTGTAAAAGAGTCACAGCTCTTGTGAAGGATACTGCCTTTGTGGAAAGTCACAAGAAGAAAGGAGCACCACTGGCAATGGTAGCAATGGCAGAAGCAGTGTCAGAATCCATTACCAGCACAAGGAATCAAGACATAATCAGCCAACACTTTGAAGGACTCACCATGACAGTTCCATCCACAAAGGAGCAATTCAAATCCCCTCACTATTACTCCATTGTTGGCCAGAAACTCCTCCTTGTAGACTGGAACAGGTGTGGAATCACTGTGGCTTGTCCTGATCGTGAGATGCTCTGGCAAACTCAAGAATATAAGGACAAATTGGTCAAGAAACAAGACTCTCTTACACACTATTTGGACTCACCGGACCTCCATCTTGGTGCATGGTTATGGAAATGGAGTGCCGGTGCTGCAAGAGAGTCTTCAAAGCCAACAGTGCAGAGGTCTTGTGCACCATCCCACAGCATGCAGCCCTGCTCTATCCTGTGGACTCCAAGTATGCCCTGCCAAACAAAACATGCCACTTGCAGAGAACTGCCACAGAGGCTTTTGAAGACATCATGTTGACCTATGGCAATGGCGGAACTCTGCAGCCGCCTCATCTACAATGCAATCAACAGGGAGTACATTAGAAAGATGATGTCATACTACTCCTATTGGGAGGGAACTGAGACTGAACCAGATCCCTTTGTTCAAAGGATGGGACTTACATTAGACTGTTTCCTCCCCTTGGTGAGACCATCCGTGACATGTATGATGCGGCGTCTGCTACCAACAGGAATGCATGGAGGATTAGTGACAATGACAGGCACACAAGAGAAATCCAAAGTGTAAAGTGCAACAAAGGGATCTTCTGCCAAGACCATACCTTTCAGGTGATCAAGAACTACAGCAGAAGTCTTGGTGCTGCTGCTGTTTGGGATGCTGCCACAGAGACTGGTGAGATTGCCTCTGCTGTGCTTGTTCCCACCACAAGACAATCCACTCTCCCATGCTGCCATGCAGCTGGCTAGGAGGACCAACTTCAACCCTGCTGCCATGTACAGCGACACATGGCCCCACAAGGATGACTACTGGGAGATACTCTTCCCAGGAATTGAAGGAAGGCTTGGTCTGTTTCATTATGAAAAAAGGATACTGTCAACATTGAGAAAAGGACACATCGATTACTCTCAAGCACTCACAGACCTCTTGGATTGCCTTTATGTCTACTCACCGGATGACTATGAGAAGCTGCTGCATGCATTGAAGAATGGTCTCTTGTCCCCCAATGGCAAGCACTACTCCATGCCTGAGATCTCCGAAATGCAAGCCTCCAAGGTCTTCAGAGACAGGTACTCCAAGTTTCTAAGAAAGAAGATGAGAGAACCTGAGACATGAGACAGAAGTTGCAACAGTGGTTCTGCAGATACAAGGTTACTGCCAGTGATGGTAGCCAGCCAGGACAGGGCAGACTGATCCAGCCAAGAACTACACCTTGTTCACTCAAGATACCAAGCCAGCAGTAGAGAACTGTATTGACAAAGCCCCTCACCTGGCTGATCCACTGCCACTGGAGCAAATGTATGACACAATCCAGCCATCTCCCAATTCCAAGCACAATCTCCCAGAGTATCTGTCAAAGAGAGGAGAGTCAAAGTTAGAGGCTTTCCATGACAAGTTTGCTCACTTTGCTAATAGTGGAATGAGGAGGTCTCTTGCTGACGCACTCAATCTTGCTGGCACTGCTAGATACAACCTCAAGATAGACAAGAGAGCCTTCCTGTCAAGAATCAGTGTGGATGAAAGGAGGTCAATGCCAGCTGGTTGGGAAAAGGTTGTTCCATACTGGAACCACTCAGAGTTGGCTTACCTGAATGAGCTAGCAGAAGCTGCTGGTGTGGATGCCCCTTCCCAAATGCAGAGCCATTGCCACCTGACACTGGAGAGAGATTCTTTTCAGACTTCATTGTTTCATTCAAACCAAAGAGACAAAAGTATGCACCAAATGATTGCTGTTTGTGTGCAGCTTGCACCAGTCCAGTTCCAGTTTCACAACCTCAACCTCAACCACAGCAACAACCTCCACCACAACCACAACCACAACACAGCCGGTTCCACTGCTCCAGCCTCCACCACCCAATCCACCACCACAAGCAGCTCCTCTGGCACAAACAAGAAATGCTTATGTTGGTAACCTGCTTCTATACAGACAACAACAGATTCAAATGATGCAACTCCACTTACAGATGCAGCAAAGATTCCAACCAATACTGCCAAATCCTTTCCATCAACCTCCACCGATTGGCTGCTGTCAGAGATACTGCCAGTGGTTGACTAACGAGAGGAAGACCACCTCATGATGACTGTAAACTCGATTGAATGGATATCAGGCATAAGCAACAACAGCAACAACTCTTTAGGTACATCAAATTCATCTCTAATTTAGAAAGTAACTTACATATTGCCAATGAAATCATCAACCATAGTCTCACTCATCATCTGAATCATTGCCAATGAAATCAATAACCATACTCTCACTCAGCTCAGCCAATTCCTGGAAGGAAGTAATCTTCTCATTGTCATACCAGCGGCAACAATAAAAATGCCAAGCATCCATATAAAACTGTCCTTCAAGGGAGGAAACCTCATAGCTCTCACTGATCCTTTCCCTCACTAACCAATAGATGCACTCAATGAGATGTCCTTCCTTTCACAGCCAGCGGGATGTGGTGACTCCAACATTTCAGAAAGAGTGGAGACAACAGCTCTGAACCATTTGGACTTTTCTGAAGGCCTGACCAAGCATGTAATCCATGATGTCGGTCATGGAAGGAGGAAGTGGCTTGCATGCTCCTTGCATATCAACTCCTCAAGAACAGTCACTTCCAGGTTTCTTGTTGCCAAACAGAAGTTATCCTCCTCATCCTGTTGTACCCACAAATGAATACTTGCAGGTGAATCCTTGCCTTGTTACCCTCACTCATTGAATGGGTATCTGTTGCACTTTGCAGCCATTGGAGAAGGCGGGAGAAGTAGTGGGATCCTCATTGTCGACGATTTGTTGTAATCCGGCGTTGTAATCCAGCGAGGTTTGATTTTCGCGAGTTGTGGCAGTAGCGATCTATTGTTGCCAGCAGTACGTGCCCCTACCCATGTAGACGCTGACTTGAAGGCACCAAGCAAAGCACAAGGTAGTAGTGGTTGTTGTTGTCGTGTCACCACAACAGAGCAGTGGTTGCACTGAGTTTCCGAGCTGCGCCGAGTTTCCGAGCTGCACCGAGTTTCGAGCGATGGTATATCCAGCGAGCGATACGACGGAGCGATCGAACGTTCTTTATCCATAGTAACAGTAGTAGCAGTAGAAATATCATGAGCTATTGCGAACAAACAACCGCCATTGTCAATCTTTATCGAAACAAACAACAATCAATCACTTACAGTTGTACCTTGCGATGGTTTTCGGAGGTTGGCTCCTTGATTTGAATTTGTGGGAAGGTTTGGTGCGAGCCAAGGAAAGGAGCGAAAGTGATTAGCCGTTGAAGATTCCAGCGATTTGAATTCGGTTGATGGCAGTTGTGATGTGTTTGCTGACATATTATTGTTCTTCGGACGTCTTACCCATGGTTGGATACTTAAAGGACATGGGGGGGAATACCAGGTCATTGCCGTTTCCCCTCTTCTTGGTTAATTACTGGCATTTTCGTGACCGGATCATTAGCCCTGCCTGCTCTCAAACGGGAATTCGGAACTCAACCGATAACCCTCTCCCTTTTTTTTTTCTTTTCCCTCCCCGCGCTGCTGCCTAACCCCCCCATAAAGTCGTAGCAAGTCTTCTCTATTGGCCAAGCACTGGGGACGGAGAGAGTTGCCCCCCTCTGCTTGGAAAAGGATACGACCTAACCTAGCTAGCTACGGTAGGCAAGAGGCCTTGGATATGAAAGGAAGAGACAGCACGAGCAACAGCGCATCTGTTTTTGGTCCAGCACAGCTAGAACTACTGCATGCACCGGTGCAGTTACATGTACGGTAGTAATCTGGGTATCGTATGTTTCCTGGGCAACCTACATGTAAGAATTGTTCCAAGCAAACGCCGTTTTCAAGTTCAGAAATCTGATTACTCAGGAGTGCCTTCTTTTCGGCAGAAACAGATTTGAAGCAACTGCAGAGTAAAATGCAAATAAATTGAGCTGACCAGAGAATTAATTAACGTTGCCACATATTAGGCATGCAGTACTGTGCCTCCTCCTTCTTCGTGTCGGATAATTTGGGCAGAAGCTACTGGCAGTTTTGCTGGTGGTGGAGGAGCGGTTGCTGGTGGTGGAGGAGGGGCCACCTGTGACGGGTTCACAGCTACACCTGCTGGGGATGTGGGGGGCATTTGTTGTTGATAGATGCAGGGAGCATATATAGGCAACCCAGTCTCACTGGAAACGGTGTATGGGTACCGGCGTTCATTATGAGTTTGACGGGCCAGCTGGATGGCTGTGCAGCAGGAGCAGAAGTTCATGCACATCATATCCTCAAAGCCGCCATTGCAACAATTGCAGTATTCAGGAGGGATATCAAAACGCTCCCGGACTGCCATCCTGAGGCGAAGTGTGAATACACACCCCCAAATAATGATAAAGGGAATCAGAAAAAGGCTCAGCCCAAAGAACCAAAAGATCAGATAGACTGTCCAGATGATGGATACTGTCTTGCATGTATTGTGGGCTTGTTGTGGTTCGTATGACCCACAATAGTCCAATCCCATTCGTTGCAATATTTGCCCCAGAAGGATGATATTGGTCCAGCTGCAACAGGCCATTAGGCAGAGAGGTTGGCAGCAGATGTCAAAGCACTCGAAAATGCCATAACGCCATCTGCCACGAGGACCGAATGCTGTTTCCCATTCGTCTGGTGGGACCTGTTGAGTTCCTGCTGATATGGTTGGGACGGGAACAGACGCACTTGCCGCCATTGGAGTGGCGTGAGCTGTAGCATAAAAAGTGAATCGAATCAAGAAACAAAATGAGAGCTTGAGAACTCGAGCGTATCGGTAGACTGACGAACTCAAATTCGACGCTTTCTCGTCGCACCATCAACTCCTACCTTTCGATGCCATGTCATCCGCAGCAATCCTACGGGTATGGTAAATAGTAAGCAGAGTGATAGTCTCTTTGTAACCAAGCCGATTCGGGCAGTGGTACATGTACCATCGTGTTGTTGTTGTGTTGTGGCGGTTCTCAAGTTTTCGACTTACTTTGACACAACAGATCGATTCGAGGACGTCTTGTTCTTGGGTTCGGGCTAAAATGTGCATACGGGCAAGCAATATCGATGGTAGAGATGCAAGCGGGAAGGCATGCGGGAGAACGTGAGCATTTTGAGAAGAGTGTTACCATACCGTTCAATCGCTGCTTCTTCCTAGTTTCCTGGTGGCATCTGAACTAGATGAACGCGTCTTGCTACAGGTACTGTTTCCTCACAATGCTGTTGCACAGTAGGTACCGGCACATGTACATGTATGATCCGGACGTGTCCGTTTCCTTCTGGTGATCCTCAGCCGAAGCGATCTCGGGGTATTTTACCACGCCGGACATTTGTACTACTGTAAATTATCGTGCCTTTCTATCCCAAGTGCAGGCCCTCATTTGCTCTGCAGATTAGTACTTCAGTAGGAGTGGAGTTAGTCTCTGCCGGACGATGAACTACATTGTTGCACATTGATATTCGTGCATGAATTTTTTTCCCTGGCAATCGTGGGACTTTGTCTCCCGAAGACTGGGGCCTCGTAGGTTTCGTTGGTTTGAAAGTAATGTCTCCGCCGGAACTTGGACGCATGCCAACCTTTCCAGAGGGTAGATTGCGTGTACTTTTGGTGTGGACAATGTCACCAGATGACTCGCTCCAGTCTACGCCAAAGGTTTCGTGCTGTCATACGATTTCAGTCTCCTGCCCGCAATTAAGCCATGCTTTGTTTCTTGGCTGCCCGAACTCTTCGGTTGATTTGAGAGTCCAGCCCGTCCGTCATCTTTTACTCTCAAGTTGGAATTGTGTATGCCATAGCCAAAGTAAAATAGGAGTCCTATGAAAAGCCAGCCCGAAATGAGGCCCCACGTTTGTGCCTGCATTGACCCCATCATGTAACAATTGCATAGAATGCCAAGCAAAGGAACGCCTGGGAAACCTGGGCATGCAAAGGATTGCGTCGGTGGTGATTGTGGCAAAGAATATAGGAGTATAGTGGAGGCAGCCATTGCCACAACTGATGCAGCTGCAATCCATGAACCCCACCTGCAGCCTGTTGATACTGACACTGACAATGCCAAGGCTGCCAGCGTGAAAGCTGTCACGTACCATATTGGCTTTGTATCGTTGTCCCGTGAACTTATGAAAATGGCGCTGTTGCGTAAGCTTTTTCGTATTTCAATGGATGTTTCTTTCCGAAGACCGAGGGATCTAGCAACAAAATCAGCTTCGGGATCCCTAGATATTGGAGATTTTGGTACAAGAGGAGACAGTTCTTCTTCACCTGGATCTGGAGCATTAGAAAGCCGCATTCGCAGCAAGATAACCCCTGCATTGACAAATGTAAAGACCTGCAATGTCCCAAGCGAGATGGTATTGGCCAATGATTCCAAATCAAACAAACATGCAATGAAAGCCACCAAAACGCCAGTAATTATTGTCCCATGGAATGGAACCCCTGTTTTGGGGTCGACTCGAGAGTAGATCTTGAAGAATAATCCATCTTGAGCGATGCTGAACGGGAAGTGGAGGGAAGTCAGATGTCACGTCGGCGAAAAGTGTTTGAGGTCAGTTCAAGCGGCTGCCAATTGGAAACGCACCTATAGAAGATTCTCGGCTGCCCCATCAAGCATGTAAAGGTAGCTGTGGTCAAGCCAAATATCCCTCCCACAGAGACCACTCTGCTGCCAAGGTAAAGAAGAGGATGCAAAACAGGATTACATTCATAGGATAAGCATTTCTGCGCGGCGTCTTCCAGTAGTTGATCCGTATGTCGACAGCACGCATTGCTCAGAAGTGCATTGATTATGGGGACATCTTCTCCCAACAATGTGGTCGGTGCCATTCCGACAACGACCGCAGCCACGGCCACGTATATGCACAAGGATACTGCAAGGGAACCAATAATTCCGAGCGGAAGGTTGACCTCTGGGTTTATGACTTCTTCGGAGAGGCAGCTCACCATGTCGAACCCCAGATAGGCAAAGAATATTAGCCCCGCTCCTTGGGCCATTCCAGAAATGCCATGAGGGAAAACAGGAAACCAGTTGTCTGTGGAGATCACCGGCGTACCCATGCAGAGCACAAGGGCCAGAACGCCCAGGTTCAGTATCGTCATGATCAAGTTGAATTTGGCGCTTTCCTTTACTCCAGTCACTAGGACAAGTGTACATATGCCAATGATGAGCATAGAGAGTGGGCAGCAGGTGTAATCCTCTCCAACGATCATTGCGGGTAAAGGCATCTTGGTCAGCCAGTGTAGGTAGTGGGCATCGAACTGCTCGGGAATGAAGCTTCCAATGAAATCAGCCGTGTACTCAGCCCAACTGCGAGCCACAACAGCTGCACTCACGGCATATCCCAATGTCAGGTTCCACCCGACCAACCATCCAGCCAGTTCCCCAAACGAAACATAAGCATATGTGTAGGCTGATCCTGCCGTCTTCAAGAGGCTCGCAAACTCGGCGTATGATAGGCTAGTGAAGACGCAGGCGACGCCAGCAAAGGCAAATGAAAAGGCAATAGCGGGACCTGCTGTGTTGGCTCCAATTCCAACGAGGGAGTAGATCCCGGCCCCGACACTACATCCCACGCCGTAAAATATCAAATCGACCGCGTTCAGACTTCGCTTTAGGGCTTGCGAAGCCTCTGCATCTGTGCTGCTTGGAGTTGTCGTAACTGGCCGTCGGCGTGTCAACGCCCGAACCGAGAAGGAGGAGAGATCCACCATACCGGTAACAGTTGTGGAGCTTTGGTTGGTGTGCGAGACAAATGGTGGCACTAATAGCTGGGTTGCGGGGTGTTGATGGGCTGATGGACTCTTGACAGGCTACGAACCGAAAAGCTCATGTCTGATGTGAATTCTGAGTCACGTGTCATGCCTGTCACTCACACAAAGCCCGTAATGCCGTACTGCAGCGGTACTCGTACCCATAATGCCCCACCAGTACAGTCGTACTGCACCGGCGTACGGTTGTACGGGTAATTGGTACGACTGTACTAGTAGCAGGGTACCGGTACCGGTATGCGATAGGGTACCAGTACGTTAGCGGTCGTTCACGTACCGGTACCGTACAGTACTGTACTGGTACTGGTATGGTGTTCCAAAGCACCTATTGAATAATTCTAACTTTTAAAATCCTACAAGTGGACCCTCCACCAGCAGCTGGGAGAAGGTTTGTATGGTAGGTGACTGTACCGGTACGGCCGTAGCTACTGGTAGCTACAATGGTCGATAGAACCCTCTTGTCTGAGCTCGAAATCTTTGTCTCGAAGGTGACATTCTTCCTCGCTAGCTACGGGTAGTAGTTTGCGGAACCCAGTGTTGTAGCACTCTCACTTTTTGCTGCATTTGATAATCCCAGTATAAATTATTTAGTATACTCACTTTTTGCTGCAATTGATAAAAGCTAGGGGTAGATTGATTCGATTCCTCGACGCGAACAGAACCTTGAATCGAACCCCTACGATCACCGAGTAGCTCTCATTCCCTACGCAATGCATCCTCTATCAAGAACGCTGTGTGTTGCCAGGACAGAACAGTTACTACTAGTATTATGCCGCTGTCCTTTCTATCAAATGAGCAAAGCCACTGGAACCATTTTAATAAAGATCGTCCTCGAGTATCGTTCAAGGACTGGGCTGAACTGTCAAATTAGGATAGTGGATAGTGGCAACTGAATCGAATCCGTGCTGGACATGCTCCCAGCAGTCAAGGCACATTTTAGTGCGAAAGAAAATTCCACGGCCAATAATTAAAATTTGAGATGCCAGAAAAAATACCAAAGACACGTGCTTTGTTTCTATGAGAACTCTGGTGGGCTCGTTTCGCCAAAGCTACTGATTTCCCTCATTTTTCCCTCGTTTGATCCATAAATAAATCATAGCTGCTGCACACCATGACGACACCAACTAGCAATCATCCTCTACATAGACCAAGGCCGAAAGCATCAGAATCGTCACAAAATCCAATTGAAAGTGAAGATGACAGTTTGCTACCAGCCAGTTTCTCCGGCTCCGTTGATACCGTTGCGGCATACGACCACGATGTCGAACACCCGTTAAAAAGACACAAACTGTCTCAGCTGCTGGCACCTTCCAAGTTGGGTATCCGATCATTTGCTTGCCTTATACTGACATTGTTACTTGTACTTTCTTCTTTGGTTGAAACTGGAACAAGCGTGATCTTATCCAGTTCAAAGGGGAGCCTCAGGAAAGACCCGGTTCAATGCCCCATCCAAAAGTGGACCTATCCCAACTGCAGGCCCTATCTGGCCCCAAAGAATGCATCGCTTGGGGATTTATCGCCTCATGAGTGGTATGACCTTCGAAGAAAGTTCGAACAAGTGGTCGGTGACGAGGCTTCCAGTCTTGATCCGTCCTTTAGAACCAATGGCAGTGAGGAGTCCTTGAGCGGCTTTCGAGTCCCTGTAGAGGTACGAGTGTCGCCTGGAAAAGGTCTAGGTGTCTTCACTACCACTCCCGTCCAGAAAGGCCAGGTTGTTTGGGACAATCGCTTTACTGCGCGCTTCCCAGACGAGTGTTCCCTTCGACAGTACTTCGATCTCATTGGAGAAAAAGCAAGCTGCGATGCCTTAACATGGGGTTATGTGAATGACTTTCAAGGAGAAGGCCTCAAGTTTTTGTTGGACCTGGATGAGGCTGTCTACCTGAACGAGGCACGCAAACCAGATGAAGTCAATTTGATCATCAACTTCCGTCCTCTCCAAGACGATCCAGAGTACGATGCTGTGCAAAAACTGATAGACCCCGATCGGTTCTGGCAACATCGACAAAAACCAGGCAATCAACAAGCGAGGGCAAAAGTGCATTTGCAAGCGGGGGCCGAACTGTTGATGGACTATCGTGAAGTGCATGTATACGGCAAGTTGTGGTGGTATGATAGGCTATGTTTTAAGACTCGCGGGGTTTGGGCTTGGTTAATGCAGATCTGATACCGGTACAGGCCAAGCCTGTCCCCGTACACTCCTCAGCCCATCTTGGTTCAGGACAATCCTGCTGGATTGTTCGATCTGACGGCAGCTTTCTTGGACTCCGAGAGCTCCCGAGAGCTGTTTCTAAAGGTGGAATGAAACCTGATCCCCCGGAGACACGGCGGAGTCTAATCCTTGGTTGTAGCTTTGGGCTTGGGACCTGGCAATCTTACAGTAGATGGATTGCCATTGATGTTCAACTCGTTTTTGTGCAATCTGCAAGTGCTTTGCTAATGCGGTGTGAAACGATCGAACCTAGAAGTCTCTCACTTGACGTAATAGCATTTTTTGGGTCTGGTCTTTGCTTGCTTGCTTGCTTGTAATATGGGCTGTAAGCTCTTAGTGTTCATTCGAACTATCTGTGGCGCCAACAAAGCTATTCAATGTAGTGGTTGTGCATATGCAGCCATATGGACGGATGTCATAGTTTTTGGTTTGAGGATTCCTGGAATCGAATCATTTTCCATGCGTACCAGGCAAGTTCAATAGATTGCTCGTATCGCTGCTTAGACTAAGCTGTAGTCGTGTGGTACCACCTGTGCCATCCCAGGCTTGCCGCGAGATTCGATTCGATTCATCTCCTGGCGTGAAGTTGGCTCGCTCTACTAGCTAGCTAGCTGCTCTGCTTTCTGGCTACCGGTACCTGGTAGCTGCTTTCTAGTACCAGGTGGCTTTCTTGAAAACCGGAACGGAGTGACATGCGTCGCGGAGGAGTCAAATGTGCTACCTTTTGCAAAGATCTTGCAAGATTAACTTGCACGAAAGATCCAACACTCCATCACGATTAACTCATTCCCACGGCGGTGAAGTGATTTGCGAAGCAAAAGGCTCACAATGACATAACCCAACCTACTGTACTCCAGAGAATCACAGAACTATCACAAGAAAACATGTTGATGAAAGCTACCGACGATGCTTCAGGTAAGGGTTCATGATTTGTTGAGTTGAGTCTAACTTCATTGGCGCTCCCAGATGTCCCTGGACTAATTTCGCTTTCTGCTTTCATGCATGCACGGCAGAGACCACAGTTCCCGTCGCGGAAGCTGTGGCCGAGATGGATCCCGAATCTGGTGGATCAAAGAAATACGGTGAACTGGAAGGTCAGACAATGTCTGAGGATGCCACAAATCTGCCCCCAATAAATCCACCGGTGAAGCAACAGAAAGAACCAGAGACCGACAACTATGGTCGCAATGAGAACTGGAACCATGGCCTCTTTGATTGTTTCCAAGTCATTTTCCAACCGCTCTTTTGGATGGCATGCTGCTGTGGACCCATTGTGACAGGCCAGCTCATGACACGACTTCGGCTGAATTGGTGCGGACAGCCTGACAAGGTTCATTTTGGAGCAAAAACGTTCTCCACGGTTGTCGTCATCTTCATTGTCTATCTCTTCACCCAAATCATTGGATGGGGCATCGTGGGCCTGGCTTTCTTGGTCTACATGGTAATCATTCTATCGCGAACGCGAGGCTCCATCAGGCGTCATTTTCAGATCCCCGCAAAGACCTTCCCATGTGCGGATGGTACGCTGGAGGATGCCTGCTGCGGTTTCTGGTGCGGTTGCTGTTCGCTGATCCAAATGGCGAGGCACACCCACAACGAGACGAAGTATCCGTACGAGCCTTGCTCAACTTCTGGTCTGCCTCCATACGCCCCTGTTGTGATGGAGAGAGACGACGACGAAGATACTGTTACCATCCCTGTCGTTTAAAATTCTTGATCGGCCCAACCCTCCCATCTCCTCAAGAATCCATCCGTTGCTGCAGCGCGAGTCGACGTTAAAGCTCAAGAAAAGGTCAAGAAAATATGTTCTATCAAGTCTTTAGCCCATGTCAGCGCCAATACACGTTGAGGTACCTGTAGCTCTCGTTGCTTGTTTGCATCAATCAATAGTGGCGAAAAAGCTTCGCGGTAATCTTCCAGGAATTGTCTTCGTACTGCAACAGGTGCAGATAGTTGGAAAACTCCATCCCAAACAGGTTGCTTTCTTTGGTCTCCACGAATGCAATTTTGCCATTGACGGTCACCGAGACAATTTCTGCCGTGTAGTCATCGGCGACTTCATTGGCCGCGACAAAGTCAAAGTAGGGTTGTGGACTTCCACACAACATTTGGTCGCCCAGCCATCCCGACATGCTGGCCTCTGGGGCAAAGACCGCCTTCAACGCATCGATATCTCTTGCTCTTGTGCCAGCTTCATAAGCCTCAGCCACCTTGCGAACCGCCGCCTCGGCTTCGTCGTCTTCAGAAGCAGCCTTGAGTCTCGTGTGGCTGTTCCACGCCGACCGTTGGGGTCCAATCGAAAGTTCCGATTGGACCCCAACGGTTTTCGATTCGAAACACTGAAGGCCGTGCTCTCAAAGATTGTGAAAGCCAGTGCTGACAGGACGAGAAAAATTGCTTGAAGCTTCATTGTTATGCCAGTTGTTTGTTGGCTTCAGTATCTCCATGGCCCACGGCTAACAAACCATGAAAGCCCTCTAAGGTTCCAGGTTGTTGGGTGTCAAATGCCGAGTACCAAGTACCTCGTATCCATACCCGTACCAGTTTTGTGTCTGGGCTGACGTCACGGGTTCGCCGCCAGAGGGCTATTTGCCAAGCACTCCCCCAACCCCAACCCCCAGCCCAACCAAGTGAGACACCCAGCGAGATAAATAGATGTTACTATTAACGATGTATCCTACCGTCCGGCGCGCATCGGCAAACAACACGAAAAATCGAGCGAAAATGGCGCTGCATGACCTCTTTGTTGACACTGTTAACTCCCTTTCGACAGCTTGAGTTTGCTGTGAGCCCTTTCTATAAGTCTATCGGTGGCATCGCCGCTTATCCTGCCACCTTTGGAGCGCCAGAGGCTTAGAGATAACAGGGTGGAAAAGAATCAGCGAAGCCTTCCTGAGCACCTATGAGTGGCAGGTTAAGTCTCTTCACCTTCTTTACTATTTTCCCAACAAGTTTGTTTATGGTTGCTATCGCCGAAAAGACCCAGAAGAGGTGCAACAAGCACCATCTTGATAGGCGATTTCGCTCGATTTTTCGTGTTGTTTGCCGATGCGCGCCGGACTGTGGGATACATCGTTAATAGTAAATCTTTTTCATGGCGGCTGGACTTCGGACCTCTTGAAATGTCTGATGTAACGACGTACAGTATGCTACTCCACGGCGCAAATGAGGATTTCCTCAGTTAATGCACGGTGTTAAGAAAACAGGCAACCTAAGCATGAAGATCAGTCACCCTTTGCCATTAATTTTAAAAGACACACTGCACCTATTATACCCTTACATTTAGAAATAATTGGTGCAAAAATGGCCCCTCTTAGTAAACACCCAATATGACACTATCAACTACAATGTACACTACACTCCAAACTCACATATGAGAAATCTCTAAATTCAGTGCAGCCCTGGGCCTTTCTTACCAAGCAGCACCATTTTGGCCCCTCAGATTGTTCTAACAAAACAAGCCAATTTCAGCATAGAAGACTTTCTTGCTACCAGGTATGCTTCTAAATCAAGCAGGGTAGTAATTGAATACACCCAGTACACCTGGGCCTTTTGGTCCAACTTGCTCAAGACTTGTAAATTGGGTCGGATCAAATAGAGATGGAGATATGGAGATCACTGTCTCTGCCGTGAGGCAGAAAATTTTGCAGATTAGGCCCAAGTTTGAAGCATTTTCATGGTGTCAGACTAGTAGTATTTCTTATGCTTTGAGGTCTCAATGCTGGGAAGCTTTCTTACAAGTCAGTGATATTTCAGGATCAAGAGTTTCTTAACATTTTCTAAAATCTCAGGGCTCGCTTTCTTGTAGTGGAGTTTCTTATATTCGAGTTTGGAGTGTATCTCAACAAAGTAAGACAATGACATTCAAAAGAACATTATTGCTGACAAAGACCATTCAACAACTTGCACGGTAGTTCGCATATCAGAACCTCAAACGATTGGTACAGAAAGTACAGCAGGACCGTCGTGCCGACATTGGCCCAATCCGTACACTACCTCTGTAGAATCGCTGTAGAGCCCCTGTAGAGGATTAGCCAATCAGAATCGTTCGATCTTGATTTCGATGACGTCAGCCGACTGACGTCAGTCAGATTCCATTCAATATTTCGCATCGATCTGGGTGTCAGCTCGATCAGTCTCCCGTCGTTTTTTTTCGTGTTGTTTTCGTGTTGTTTTCGAAAGACCGACGGAGCATGCATCCAGAGGATTTCGAATTTGAGCGAGATAGTGAAGCAAGTGCACTACGCTAAAAGCTAGTGTAAAGATCTTTCGAGTGTTTTGAGTTTGAGAGAATGAAAGTTATGAGAGAGATATTAGAAAGCTATGAAAACTAATCAACGAGAGAGATCACATCAAGGGATCGTAGATCTGGCTCCCGCGGGAGACTATAAAGTGTGATAGAGTAGGTTGTGGTAGTAATCCTGCGTCTCTCCACGATCCTAAACGGAACGCGTGGAAGTGTCTAGTCTGGATCTTTAGCGTGGAAGTACTCCACGCTGGCTAAATATCTAGAGCGTATGTTCATCATCAACCTAGTATGACTAGGCGGTCATTGAGAACCCTGTCTCAAATGACTATTCACGAGAGACTCGGTCAGAGTCGAACTCAAACCCTATCTAGGATCGAGTCGCGAATAAGCTAAGAGCCTGTATTGCATTCGCCCCCTGACAAGGGTCACAGAAGGCGCACAGCAGTCGGACAAGGAGAACATATGATTTAAAGTGCGGGCACTCTCATGAGATTTGGATGTAGACATGTGCGTCGCACGATGGCAATCCTACAAGGGATCAGGCTTGTATGGGTGTATATACCTTATGTTCCAAGTCTGGTAGACTGTGCCGCTTGGCGTAGCATGTTGGAGCCGTACAGTGCCATTGTCATTGACTGGTCTATAGTGTAAGGACCTTTGTACTTTGGCTGACCGTACTTGCGGTGCTGATACTGTTGAATCATCACAGTATCGTTGACATGTTATTGATGAGGGACACGCGTTGCGTTTCCCTATCGTTGTTTTGTTGGATTAGTCGTTGGCGACGTTCTTAATGTACTTCCAGTTGGCTTCGAACGGCGTTGTGAATCGCGTCACGATTGAACAGAGCTGTGCGGCGTTGCACGCAAGGTGGTATGAATCGTGGCATTCATTGCAAGCGAACCGCCGTGAGGACTCCATCCCAGGATCTTCACGAGGTCGTCTTGCACTTGATGTTTTGACAGCGATCAAGTTACGTATGGTTTATGAGCACGCTCGACCATAGAGTTGGCTGGGAGTTACGCGTGGTGATGAACTTGCGACGAAGTCCATTCATCGGAGGGTCTTTTGACCTCTGCGGAATCACGTCTCTATCCATGATAACTCAGCAGGCCATGGATACCGAGTAAGCCACGTTTGTTCTAGGCATGGCTACTTCGTCTGCTGCCTTGGAGCATCTCTGCAATCTCGAACCATCGGTTACGGGATCAATCATTGTCAAGCAATGAAGTGTGCAAATTCTTTTTCTTGGGATCCAACGTTGTAAGGCCTATCAGGTCAATACATAGTCTTTCCAAGGGATCTCCTCGCAAGTCTTGGAGGCATCAATCCCAGCTTACGCGTCTTGGGTTGTTCATCTGGCAGCTTTGGCAACGCTGACACGCTACGGCTGACAGTCCTGCGCAGCCTTTCCGTGTAGTGTTGGCTGATGGTTAGTTCCTGGCGAGTCTCGCCGGGATGCATCAGCACACCATGGTACCATTCAACTAGCTTCTTCTGCATAGTTTTAGGTACGACGATTTTTCGTCCTTAACTACTAAGTCGAGAGACTTATCCCCTCTGGGAAAGATTGCTTCTTGTAGTCGTTTGGCTTGTCCCTGAGGAGCTCTTGATATCGTTGTCGTCTTCTGACGATGTTCGATCTCGGGGAACGAGAGAGGAACTCGCTAGGAAGTCCTCTTCATCTGCAGCCATGAGTTCAGCGACTGCTCGCTGGCGTCCATCTGTTTGAAGAACCGTCGTTGTTGGAGATGTTAAGTCTCGACAACCATCAGCGACGATGTTCTGTTCGCCCTTGATGTACCGTAGTTCAGGGCCGTATTCTTCCAGAATAAGCGCCATCGCATTACACGCGATCGTATTGAAGTTCTTAAGTAAGATTCTTGTGGTCCTTTACGATTCTGTCTAGAAGAATGTTGCGGAACTCTTCAGAGTTTCTACATATCTGAGAAGTTCCTTCCTGGTAACTGTGTAACGTGTCTGAGCAGGGTTGAGCTTCCTGCTGTAGAACGCGATAGGTTTTCCTTCTGGGAAATTACCGCACCTAGTTGAGTATCACTCGCATCGTGTGGATAAGAATGTATCGTTGAATCAGGGTAGGCGAGCAAGGTTTCTTTGCTGATGATCTTCTCATCTGGCTAAAGGCCTTGTCGTGTTCCGCTTCCCATTTCCACTTCGTTGTTTGGAAGTCACAAGAGTGGGCCAGGTGAGTATGTGATCGTTCAATACATTCGATAGTAGTCCTAGTCCAATGATCTACGGAGTTATTTCTGTTGGTAGGAGGAGCTATATTCTGATCGCGTCTTTTTTCTTGGTTATAGTTGGATCCTTCTCGAGTAATCCAGTAACCTAGGTACTCAAGTTCTCCTCTTGCGAAGAAGGACTTGGTAGCATTGATCTTAAGTCCGGCTTCTCGAGCCTTGGAGAACTTCATCAACTTTTCAACGGATCCTTAGATGCGCCGTTAGGTGAGTATATCATCAATGTATCACGGCGTATTCTAGGTGTGCATTAGTGTTCCATCTTCTCTTGGAAGATGTCTGGACTATTACATAGGCCATCGGCAACCTCTGGTACTCACTTTCCCCACGGGAGTAAAATGGTACAGAGTTGCTTCGAGTGAGGTGACAGCTCGATGTTATGTATCCCATGTTCAGGTCTAGACTAGTAGCGACTTGAATCCCTACGGTTCAAGAGCATGTCCGTATTTTTGGATAGGATAAGCTTCCGCTTAATCCTTTTGTTCGTTCCCGGAAATCAGAGATGATTCGTACAGATCCATCTTTTTGGGAATGATAAGTTGGTGCCGCCCACTCGGAACGGTTACCTTCTTGAGTACTCCGCTCGCAGAGACGTTCAACCTCCATCTTAAGAGTGTTGTATGGACCGTGGAATAGGATAAGCCCTGCTGATAGGTTTAGCATCAGGAGAAGTCTACTTCGTAGTCGTCCATCTGCCACTTTCCAAAGTACCATCGAATAGGTCAGAGTACTTCGTCAGTAAGGTGAAGCTGTTCCTTCTCTCCGTGTTTAACTGATCTTGACTTTGGCAAACCTGCCTTAAGTCAGCTTGTTCGTATTCGCATCAAGAATCTCTTGAGAGATCTGCACTGTAATCAACAGGTAGGATCAGGAATGAAAATTTTCTTCTTCATTGGTATCGCTATCTTTCATAGGAATAGATGCGCCGTCCCTTCCACTACATGGTAGTGAATCGAACTTGAAACCTAAGTCAGAGAAATATCTCGACTATGATCATTCATACGCCCCAAGCTCTTTGGTGACGTGTAATCCACTCATAATTCTATCTTCTGGAATCAGGAATCATGAATGCACCTTGCACTTCGTGCTGGTGTTTAATTCTCCTAGGGGTAGTCCACATCGTTCGCCCCCAGATCTTCATGCGTAATTTCTTAGATAGAGTTTGGCAATCAGGTTAGATGCTCCTGTTCCAGTAAGCAACGGTGTAACGGGTTTGGTTCCCTTTTTCTCGCTTGTTAATTCTAACATAGACGATGGTTTGAGGTCTCTTGTCTTGCGACGTTACGAGGTGGTTGCCACGACGAGGTTAACAATGCTAAATAGATCATCAGAGTCAGTTGAGCAGCTTCTGGCAATCATCTAATTTGCCGTAGAGTTCATCAGTTGCAAACAATTCTTGTTACTAGTTGTGAGATATCTTCATCACTTTGGATGAGAAATCGGAACAGGGTTCCGTTGAGTCACATCATCCATGCCTAATCTACGAATAGAATTTCCCAATCACTAAGCTATGATTGAAATTGACGAGATGCTTGGAAGTCATACATTGAAGCATCTGTCATATATGTATTGCGCTTAGGCGACACATTTTTATGCGCAGTGTTGCAAGTGAGTTTGGCGCTGGCCCTGATGTATTCGGCTCCGAAATACTCAGATTTTTCTCGTCGTCATTGATCCCGAGCGAGATGAAGGAGAATAGTGGTCTCTCGTCTGCTCGCGGCGCAATCTCTTTGCTTGATAAGTCAGAAGCACTCTAGCGAGAGACCGCAATGACGAAAGCTTATACCTGTGTAGACGAGCATCGTTGTAACATTGGGTGAATCGGGACATGATTGATTGAAGGTCACAGTAAGCTCTGATTGGCGTAAACAAAATGCTACGATAGCTGAGAAGAGAGACTTCATGGATCGTTAGACGTCAGTGGAGATGAGTCTGTCGAAGTTCTTGAGTTTGAGAGAATGAAGTTATGAGAGAGATTAAAACTATGAAAACTAATCAACGAGAGAGTCATCCACTCAAGGGATCGTAGATCTGGCTTCCGCGGGAGACTATAAAGTGTGATAGAGTAGGTTGTGGTAGTAATCCTGCGTCTCTCCACGATCCTAAAACGGAACGCGTGGAAGTTTGTCTAGTCTGGATCTAGTAGCGTGGAAGTACTCCACGCTGGCTAAATATCCAGAGCGATGTTTCATCATCAACCTAGTATGACTAGTGCGGTCATTGAGAACCCTGTCTCAAATGACTATTCACGAGAGACTCGGTCACGAGTCGAACTCAAACCCTATCTAGGATCGAGTCGCGAATAAGGCTAAGAGCCGTGTATTGCAGAAGGCCATGTGTTCCACTCCCACTAGCTAGCTACCCTGGTGGTTGGGCCCCAAGGGGCCCAACCTTTGTGGTTCTAAGCCCCCTGCGGGGGCTCAACCTTTATAGTACTAGCTAAAAAAAATTTCGTTGCAAGATCAATTGGTAACCAGAACATGGTGGCTTTTTGATCACAAAATCATCTTTCAGTCATGCTTCCAGGGACACTAAGTAGGAATCTGCATGTGTTTCCGAAGTGTTCCAGAGATTTTCCCCATTTTTGCACCTTTCCTCATTTTGGCTGGGGAGTACGATGTAGTTAGCATTGACCGGCGACTTTCAGACCCGGTTCTTTACCGTAGAACCGTACGGAAGTACGTTACGGGGCTGTACGGTACGGTAACCACCAGAGCAAAGATGACTAAATGAGGGTTAAGGAGCGAGGTAGTCAACATGGTACTGTAGCAATTTCCATACTCTGAGAACCCTGAACAAAAATTCATCCGTGCGAGCATGTGGTCGCTGAAAGGTCGACAGGCTATAAGCGAGCATATTGCGTTCGCCAAGTCGTCAGCGCGCCACCCTTATTAGAAAAGCCATTCAACATTTAGAAAAATCATCCTAAGCACATGTTTTGCACAAGGTTATTTAGAGAGGGACCAAGCGAGGTGCGCAACCTAATCATATCTTCATCGCAAATCGACTGCTGCGAGCGAAAAGATCGCCACAGATCTCTTTGGGGGCGAGAGCAGAAAGAGAGATTCGAAAGCATTGTACTCTCCTGCGATGCTCTACTGTACCTTGCTTCAAGGTCGTCATCAGAAAAGGTTGTCACAGCGGTTCACTCCGACGACAGCATTGTTTTTCCCTAGTCTTCTTCCTGCTGCCAGCTAGTTGGTGTTGCTGCCATCTCTGTATGCACTACGAACCATGAACACCAGCAACCCTTCTTCTCCCGCCTCTCATCAACCCCGGTCCTCTAGCCCGATCGTGATGGAATCGTTTAGTGTGACCGACACCAACAAGAAGGCACGGATCTCTGTCATGAGAGTCATTAGAACCAACGAATCTTCCACATCTGTGGGGCTGGTCACCTCCAAGACCACAGGCATCACTAGTAGCGAGGACACACCTGTGGCGTCCCACAGCAGCCAAGATGAAGGCGGCAAGATCTTTTCGGCAATAGCAGGTGTATGCTCGGAACGTTCGGAACACCCGGTCCAGCATCTGACGTCTCTTCCTGAAGAGCAGCCCCAAACCCCGGTCCATCGGGATTACCTTTACCCCTATCAATGCCACAACGATAGCCGAGCAGTAATTGACAGCACCAGCGGGCTGACGACCGGTAGCAGTGTTGGTAGTGGAAGCTTTCAAGACCAACGCGGTACTCCCAGACAAGGGGGTCGAGTCTTTTGCGGCGTGATGAACGTACCAGAAACCATGTCAACCACAGAAACGGTGTCTTGCGACGACGAGGCTTCCTCGGCTCTGGAAAATAATAGCGGACCCCATCAGAGTAGCAACCTCGAAGTTGAAAGGAGCGCCTCGTCGTCGGCACTGGAAGTGACAATATCCTGCAAAGACGGTGAGCCCCCAAGAATATCAGTTGTTGCCAAAACACCCACGGCTGTCGTGGAAATCAGAAGCGATGACAGCTTTGAAAGCTGTCATGAGTACATGGGGAGTGTAACGCTGATGGCGAGCCCTAGCAAAGGTTCTGCTGCGTCGGGTTCTTTCCTGGTTTCGAACTCATCTTCGTTGGTTTCTACCGCTGCAGCTACAGCTCATCACATGGGAACAAAGAGCTTCCTATGTGGAATGTCATCAGCTGCCGCATGCAGGTGCCGATGTGACAACACAGCAGAGTCTACAGAGGACGTACAGCAAAGCAGCAGCGGTGGTGTCTTGGCTTGTCACAAATCCCAATCATTCTCATACGATCAGCATGAGGAGACTGAAGATGCCATTGTTCTATCCCGTTCCCCGGAAACGCCTCGGGGCATCTGCCCTTCGCCATTCTATTCACGTCGTGATGCAAGTAATGTATCAGATGACTACACTGGAAACATTGTCTACACAGATGATGAAGACGCCAGTATTGGGATATCGCACAGATCATACAAGGCCAGGTCGAACTCCAAGAGTTCTCGCGAAAGCTCGTATGAACAAGAAGAGTCAAGACTAATGATGCCCTCCATTGCCCTCTTGTCGGCATCCAGTACCGAAACCTCCAAACTGGCAACGCCCAAGGCAACATCAAAGGAGAAGCAGCCACTGAGCGAGATCGTGGATGATGACAATGTCGCGAATAAAAAGAAGAAGCAAGTCGACCGAAATGGCAAAGGGCACAAGCGGACCAGGCCAGACCTTGTCGTAGATGCAGCTATGACAGCAGCTCAGGGAGGCAACGATGTTGAAACGAGCACGACTCCTGTTGGTGTTCAGTTCGTGAAAGAGGCCCCCGCTGGCGACGATGGGCACGAGGAGGAGGCAGAAGAAGCAGAATCGGTGCTAGATGATGGCACTCTCCCTTCGGAAACTGTAATGTTGGGGGTTGGATGCTTGGGACCGAACGGAGCCATGACGATTCCGATGGCAGATTCTGATGTATATTCTTGCCGTCAAACAGTGGTGGCCCATGACGACACCGACTACAGTACAGACTCGGAAATGACTGGTCCGCGGTTTTCTGGCGACATGTCCGAGCTGAGAAGCGGTTCAACAGGCGATGAATCTATTGGCCATGTTTCCTCGTCGTCGTCCGAACTTACGGGACCTCGGTTGTCAATAACTGTGCCACACACATCAAGTCAAGATTTTGACGATGCTTTCATGTCGCCAGTTGAGTATGATTCCTTTTTTGACCGATACGAGGAGCCAACACCAGCGTATTCCATAGACAACAACATCATGATGCTACCGGTTCATCTACAATTCTGCAATGCTGTGGCGGATGCTGTAGTGGGAGGAAGCATCAGCATTAGTGGCAGCAGCATTCGGGCAAGCAACAGTCGAAATGAAGCCCCTACGATTGATCAATACGCTGAGTTCAGTGAACCTTTCGAAGAACACATTGCCGATGAGTTCGTTAAGGCATTCAACAAGAAGTCGAAGCCAGCTAACGGGTCCGATTACATCGAAGACTGCACCGATGAAACAGATACTGAAAGCAGTCAAGCATCTGATGACGACGGTTTTACGAGCTGCGCGGGGTCTGAGTCATTTGGTCCAGAAAACTTGGAGAGCAGATCTGGAAATGATGATGAAGCTAAGAAGCCATACAGGGGAGTCAGCAGCGGAACTGAGGGGGTCAGTGGAAGCGGGGGAGTTGGGGAAACAGACCTCTCAGGACCACCGTCAGTCGTCGTGTTTGGGCCGGTTCAATCAGGACCGGAGAGCACAACTACGTCGTCGCCAGCCCCCAGCAGCACATCATCAGTGGTATCAATAGCAGCAATGGTTTCAGAAACGGAAGCGACCGGGCAGGAGCCACGAAAGGCTCACGATGCAAAAGAACATATCATCCCCGATGCCGCTTCTGATGTTCATCCAGGAGAAGCAGGGACTAACAGTTCTCAAACTGCCCCAGAATCGGGCCCGTCCGAAGCTTCGCCGGTTGGGTCGCCACAAACAAACGAACAACGAAATAACACCAGCACCATTTCAGAAAACGACGGGCGGGATGTGTCCCCAGCAGATGTTGTTGGGAAGCAGGGAAGTACTCAAAAGGTTCATACCGATAGAAAGCTCCCCCCACTGACACCAATACAGGTGAACACAACTGAAGATGAACTTGAAGTAGAAGCTGAAGCTCGACTTGAGGAACTGCGCACCCCGCAGCACAGCAATCTATCCTCGACGACAGCAGAGAAAGCTGCTAACGCTTTCAGCGATGGCAACAATGGAGAGTCCACCGACTTTACTTACTTCTTTCGAAACATTGCCTGCCCAAACGATTCAGGAATTGACCAATCCTTGGTGTCGACCGAAGAAGGCTTGCCTGGAAACGATCTTGTTGACAAGCTCCGGTCCAATTCTGGTGACGGAGACGTCAAACAAACTGATTCCGCAGATTTCCGTCGCCTCAAATCCTCCATCAAGGACACAAGCAAGCAAAGCAAAAACGAGGAAGCGACAACTGGATGTATGAATCTGTGTGGGCACAACCACAGAAGCTCTGATGAAGCCGAAAAGAAGACAGTTGCTGCTGACTCGATGAACTTGGATAGTTTCCTTGAGTCACAAGATACAACTGTTTTGGCTTCGAATCGTGCAGCCTCCGTTTCTTTCGTCGAATCAGGAACAATGGAGTCGATCTCCGAAACAACATCCGAGGCTTTAGTTCAACAACCGTCAAGAATCTCAAAAAGGTCGTCCAAAGAAATATCTTCGTCTGTTGGACAGGTTTTGGAATCAATTTTTTCTTCGCAAAGCAGCGATGGCCTGGAAGTTGCTCCTGTTTCCACTGCACCTTCTGTACCAAGCAGCGCATCGTCCTCCGTCGAAGTAGATGCTGATCAAGTCATCCGTGCATATTTTGGTTCAAGTGTAGATGGCAGCAATGGGAGCAACAGCTCTGACGTTGGAATTGAAACAACGCTGCATGTAGGCAAAGGCATCTTCCTGACATCGACACTGAATGCCAAACCGAAGAAGAGGGAAGCCAAGGACGTGTCGAGTTCAGTAGAAGAATTATTGTATGAACTCTTTTCGGCATCTACAGAGGGAGACGACGGTGAAGACGACGGTGAAGACGACGACGACGAAGAAGAAACCGTTGAAGAGACTGCTAGCGGGGAGACATTCCGCACGGAAGTCCGTTCAGAAGAGGCGGAAGACCAGTTCCTTGCAGAAATCACGAACGATTTCTTTGACCTATTCAATGTCTCCACGTCCAGAACAGTTACTACTCTCGAGACTCTCGAGACTCTCGAGAGCAATGAGCTCGATACAAGTGGCGAAACAGATTTACTGGAGCTGTCGATTGGGACTGGAGATGACGCTTCAGTGCTCGAAGATGATGCGACCTTGAACTCACTTGACCTTGCGAACTTACAGGGCTGCCAGCAGGATGTGAATAAAGGAGTAGCTCCGATGCAAGCAAAAATGGGTCTCGACGATGATGCGACTGCAGAAGCACTACTAGTCGGCGATACAAAGCGCATCGACAAAGCTACAGCTGAGGAATCCTTTGATCGCAACGAGAAACCCGATGAAGCAGATTCCAGCATGCGAACAGTTTCAAAAGCGATTGTGCCGTTTGCTCCGATGCCTCCTCCGATGCCTCCTCAAAGCACAGCCAAGCCCAAGATTATCAATTTGTTCCCACTTTACCCAAGCCTTGGGCGTTTCATTGTGGATGAACACAGGCTGACGGTGTTGACAATTGGAAACACGTTCATGAACGCCCCAGAGCCCATTGCAAGTCTGTTGACATCGACACCATTGATTCAAGATTTGCTGTCGTCCTGCGCTTCAAAGCCCATGACCATGACGACACAAATCCTGGGTGATATCGTAGGAATTCCAGCCACCACTGCTCAGCGGCTGTGCAGTGCTGTAGAGTCGACAGAACCCAACGAAGCGTCATCGGTGCCACCGACCGTCTCGAAGGATTCTGATCCCGCAACAGCAGCATCGTCCACCCCTCTCGGCGGATCCCTCAGGTCCGAAGACAAGTTGGCTTCAGCAAGCGCATCCGAGAATCCAGAGTGGTCGTTTCTTGATCTGGAGAAATCAATCGACCACTCTCTCGATAGTTTCATCAATGACCTACTCAACCCGGATGAAAGTGACAACGATGAAACCGAAATGACAACCGAAGAGACCGCGCTTCAGAAGTTGCTCACGTCTGACTGCGAAGATATAATCGCGATCACGAAGAAACAGAAGGAAATGAAAGAGTCTCTGCAGCTTGATCTCGATCCCAGTATTTCCTCTGTTGAAGACGAATCTTGTACCAGCTCACCGAGTTTTGGGTCCGGACTCGGCAAGCTGAAAGCCGCAGCTGCCTTATTATCTGACGGCGAGTCCCTTCCCAACGACTCTTCTCTTGATGACCAGTCAGAAGCTTCGAAGAAAAAGGAAGATATGTTAGATGGCATGACGCTCGGAATTGCTGGTCTGCTTGGCCAGGAGGAGATTTCCAGACTAGTTGATCCTCATGTGGACCTGCCGGAGCTTTTTGCCAACGAGCATTTTGGTAGCATATCTGAAATGGTTCAAGAAATTCATCTAATGAAAGCAATTCAGCTGGAGCAGAAGTCGTTATCCAGGTTCGACGATGATGCCTGTACAGAATCTTCTGATTCCGCCTCCGCAGACTTTTCGGAAAACGAAAGGCTACAGCGACTCCTCGTTGTGAAGTCGGTTGAAATTGAGAGGCAGCGACACAAAATTGCAGCTTTGCAGCAAGAACTTGAAGATGAGATCGTTAGTATCCGTTCTGCAATAGAATCGGCTGGATCACTGGTGTCCGCTGCATCGGATGATTCACAAGCTGTTGACCATGTGAGCACTGGAATGTCGATCGACGACATTCAAGGTTGGCGGAAAAAGTTCTCTCCCTTGCGTAAAGGGAGCGATGTTGTTCCAGCTTGGACCATCGCCGAGTCGACGGCCACCTGCGGAAACATTGACAGCACAGAACGTTTCGAGGAAGGTATTGAAATACAGTTGCAAGAATTCGATGACGGCATCAAATCAGGCAGCCAGGATGAGAGCCCTACCTTGTCAACAACCGAGTCAGGAGACGACATAGACGATGGACTTGATGTTGAGATGCAGGCTCTCTCCGATTTTGAAATAGAGCTACGAAAAGAAATGGTTAGTGCAGAAGAAACTTACTCCCGATCTGGTTCGATGTCCTCCAACAAGAGCACCTTTGGGGAAGCTGAATCAGTGGACCAATCAGGAGATGTAGGCGCCGAACCAGGAGATCTTCATGCTAAATCTGGAGGAGCTTCGGTATCTGACGAGGCCGCAGAGACTCAACAAGTGGGGGCAGTTGAGAGTTGGTTGAGTCAAAAAAGCGATGAGATATTTCAAAGTTGCTGTCGAACGAAAGAGCTTGAATCCCCATCAAAACGCAAAGTGACATTTTCTGTCCAAACTGAAGAGTATTACTTTATGGACAACGACGCGGATGACAACAGCCGCGAGGATCGAAAAATATCACCGACATCGAAAACGACTTTGTTTGAGTTCGAAGAAATGCCAACAGGCTTCACCAACGTTTTTGTTGCAATGAGCTCTGCCCTCGGCTTGCGAAAAACTCCTCACCGCAAGGCCGGGACGGCAGGGCACCAGAGTACCAGTACCCACAAAAGTGGATTGTAATATTTTCCTATGTTCATAATATTATGTAACTTCACTTCTTTTTGCTATGATGAATGCCGCCCAGCAAGCACCTAGCACTGCCCCAGCTAGAAAGGTTATTTCGACGGCTGCTGTCATCATTCTGTCCTGTGATTTCTAGCTAGTAGTGACCCAGCCTTCTGTGAGTGAGCATGGCCCTCAAAAAACTATGGCACTTCTAGCTTTTAGTCATTGATTCTTGTTGTGCTCTTTCAACGAGGAAATCAGTTACTGTTTGCGATCTGTCATCTAACTCTGGAAGCAAATGCAGGGCTCTCGGATCCTGTCGGCCTTTGATATCCGTATGCTCACCGCATGCTGAAAGCAACCCGCGAGCAATTGTTCACATTCAGTAGCAATTTGAACTACATGTACTAACGAGTGAGACCGAGGCAGATGGCAGAGGAAGCTGGGGCTCCCTGGGCAACACCGATAGGCAACGTGTTGTAACTGACTACCGGCACATGTACCGTATGCTGTACCATCCCGGCGACGATGTACCTGGGACAGGTCGATTTCGAATCGAATATGCGCCAATTTGATCAGGGTCTCTACTTTGATTGAATGATTCGATTCCCGAGCGGTATGGTAGCTCGAACGAAGCTGCTACTCATATCGATCTTCTTCTGAATCGTCAGCGACTTTTTTGTTCAGATAGATTCACAGTCTCTTACGGTATGGTAGCTCGAACGAAGCTGCTACTCATATGGATCTTCTTCTGCATCGTCGTCGTCTGCATCTCCTCGTAATGCATTTCTCAGCTGCTTCCAACAGTCCGAGCGATCCCATTCTGCACTCAAAACATAGTCGGCTGGCACTTCGACAGCAATCCATGGGTCGTCATCCAACATACTCTCTAGTTCTTCTTCTGTCCATTGACAAAAATTGAAAAAGAACTTGAAATCTTCTGGTTTGGCCTTTCCCTGCTTACACGCTTCGAGTGCTTCTTGCAGGCCTCCCTGGAAGACCCCCGAGGTACCAATCATGTCGCCATCTCCAATTTCGGGTTGATTGTGCAGCATAAATACGTTATCACCACCTTTGTCACCTCCACGATGGATGAGGTTCTCCGCCATTGGATTATCCTTGATGCCTTCCAATAAAGAAGAATCGGCCATTTCACCCAACGTAAATGGAGTTGGGTGATCCAAAATGGCTCCTCGGATCATATATCTGCCCTCATCAGTATCTTCATCTTCTCCCATGGCATAAATGAAAATGGCAGCTTGACGGTAAAAATGATGGAACTCGTCCTGTGGAGCAACCATGACTGTCCCCGGTCGAACCACGGCGTGAGAACCTTTGCCTAAGAATCGAACATTGGGGTTGGTAGTAGACAGATAAAGTGCCGATGCGGAACGGCAGCCATTCTGATGATGGTGAGCGCTGCCACAAGAGGAAGGAGCAGTGAACGACTGGATGCTAATGGTCTGCTGGCCGAGAGAAATGGCGAGAAGAGCCAAGGAAGCTGTCCATCGATGTAGAGTGCTCATCATTGGGAGAGGTTTGATGTTTAACTATGTCATGAACAAATGACGGAAATCTTTCTTGCTTGTTGCTTCTTTCCATTGCGCGAGAGAACACCAACTTGGATGGATGGTCGCGACCGATGCCAATGAAATATCAAAACAGCAGAGTTGGTGGACTAAGATTTCTTTTTGGCTGGCCTCTTTCTCTTGGCCGAACCTTTGGGTTGCTTTTTCTCTGGGACCAGCTGCAGCACAAAATCGCTCAGATCAGTTTCCGATGGCTCATTGCTGCTGCCGTCTTCAACCCCAGTACTGCTTCTGGCCAGTAGTTCCAGTTCTTGTCGAGCTGCCACTTCGTTCTTGATTTTGAGCAAGAGATCTGCATCCGAAGCCAATTCTTGGAGCCAACGTGTCCTCAGAATCTCAGGTCTCCGATCAGGGAAATGTTTTTTGGTCAATTCGCTCCAGGAGATGCTGCCACCATTTTTCAATGCTTCCTGCACAGCTTGCCGCAGACGCTTATCATCCTCTTCCGAAAAGGGTCGTCTCTTGGTATACGCTGGATCCAGGCATCGACTCCATTTCTCCCGAACACCCCGTGCCGATCGATGAGGAAAGTGCCCAGGGACCAGATGCGGTGCCTTTTGATAAATTTTGCGACACAGGACCAGCTTTCGTTCCTCTTGGATGGACCAGGGTCCCTGTTCGAGTTTGGGGTTGACCAGTGACAAGTTTGCACGCAAGAAAATTTGAGTGCTGGTCTTGTCGGGAAACAACCGTCGTGACATGTCTTCGGCGGCTGCCACATCCAGCACAAACTGCGGTCCCTGAGCGGCCAAGTACTTGAGGAGCAGCTCATCTTGAGTGGGTGTCCAAACTGCAGTCAATTGTTTGGTTTGGTACTTGCGATATGCGACAAAGCATTGCCAAGGACTGCGGTCCCTGCCAATCTTTTCCGCAATGTCCTGCCAGTTGATGATGGTCGGTTGGGTTGTGGTGGTATTACCAGTAGTGTTGGCAACAGTTTGCTGTTCCTCTACTTGCTGTACCACCAAAGCCACTTCCGCCTTGGATAGACTTGGCTGCTGCTCGCATTGCAACCGCTGGTAGTGTACCCGGCATTCTTCCGCGGTTCTGGACAACCGATATGGACGATCTGAATCCGCTTTACGACATTCATTGACATGTTGAGCAACTTTGCCAAAGTCAATATCTGGCTCTGTTTCGGATTCTCTAGTCATGGCACCCATGTCATCGTCTTCACCTCCATGATCTTTGCCCGGCGTGGCAGCTGCATGGATGGTTTCATGGACCGCAGCATCAACGATTGCGGTGGCGGTGGCAACAACCGTGGCATTTGCATGATTCTCTTTTGGAAGTGACGATGATGAATCGTCGTCTCCGCCATTGGCACAAGCTTCCAGAACTAGCTTGGATTCCTGTTTGGTCCAGCGAGGTGATGTATGGTCAAAGCAAGGCACATGAGACCGAATCCGTCGCCGTTTCAGCGTATCTGGATTTGGTTTTGGCTGTGTACCCATGGGATCTGAAAAGAAGGCTCGATTCCACGGTCTTTTCTTTTCAATATCGCAGTCCCATCTAGCCAGCAATCGGGCCGCAGTCATCCGAGAATGTTTTTTGGCTTCCTCAACAATGTTCTTTTCTGGACCAACCGTGTCTTTTCCTTCAGCAATTACTTTCTGGAAAAAGTCTCGCACAGTGGCCACATCTTGAGTAGGAAACAGTGGGGCCAAAGCAGACTCTTCCTTCTGTTTGGCCCGTTTTTTGGATGCCTTTTCTTTTATCTTTGTGGTCTTTACTGACTTTTTCTTACCACCTTGTTTTGTAGCTCCTTCTTCAGCAGTGTTGGCTTCTTCCGCTGCTACTGCACCACTAGAAGCTTCACTATTTGTCAGAGTTGTTTCTTTTCCCTTCCCTTCTGTCACCAAATACAACTGCTGTGTTATGTTTGATGCGGTGCGTCGATTGTCGCCCATTTGCTGAGTCATGTCCTTCAAGGCCGTCAGTATCGTTTGTTGCAATTGTCGATTGTAGGCCAGCTTTTGTTTGAGACGAGACGCAAGTTTGCCTTTACCCCCATCGCTGGTGGCATTGATGCTTGCGGCTGTTCCTCTTGCTCCTTTTCCCAGAGCAGCAATGCCCAAAGGGCGCCGTGGCGGTGGCTGCTTTCGAGCGGCAGCATTGGTTCGGTTATTCATTGCCTTGCGCCTTGCTTGCATGGCGGCCGTGTTGTTGTGGTGGAGAGGGTCGCTGTTTGCATTTTGGACACGCCGAAAGCGTTGAACGAGGCCAGACATCAGCTCTGATGGCTTCAAAAGAATCCTGAAAGCGCATGGTTGTCTGTCGTTGCTGGTGGTTCTGAAGGACGAAGATCCAAAGGCGTCCTCACAGATACCGGGACATGTAACAACAGCGTTGTTCATCTTGTGCATTACTCTACAATAAGGAATCTGATGTATTACAGTAGTACCATTGCTTTCATCCTTCTACAAGCGCAAAGCAAGGTTCATTGATAGGCTTCCATTCTTCCAAAAGCCCCCCTCGATCAAGTCCCAACGTAGAGCAGCATTATCATGTCTATTCAAGCCAGCACATTCCTCCGTGGCGTCGCATCCATGCCGCTCTTGTCGGGCGCCGCGATTCTGGCCATGGGCCTGCAAGTTATCCCAGCCGACCCTCAAATGTCGGCCGTGGCAAATGTGTTTATCGAAGGAATCCTGCCTCTGTCTACTTTTCTTACCATGCTGGGTGCCGGCAAAATGATGGCAGCTTTGAGCTTGTGGGGCTATGGGCCAATGCCGCATGATCTTGCCGTTGTAGGATTGTCCATTCCACCGCTCTGTGCCATGTATGGCCACGCTGTTGCGGAGGGTGCTGCAGCAGCGCTTCCTCCCGCCATTTACTTGGCTTTGTTGGCTGCCTATTTTGTAAAGAACAAGGAACAATCCAATACTAGTGATGGCAAGAAGGACGAGTAGACGGTTGTTGTGGAGTTGCAGCTGTGTGCTTTGCAGCATGGCAGAGAATGAATCCCTGTCTAGATTTATTTATTTGAATATGTCCACTTTCTGGTCGCATTGATTGCCATAAATGCTACCAGAAGCAGCCACCTGAGGAGCATTGGGCTGGTGGACAGCCCAAGCTACCAGTGACAACATCTCCTAGCTAGAACACCTAAATAGCAAACTACCAAGGTCTACAACCAGCTAGCTAGATCGCAACATCTATCACAAGTCTGGGATTGAGTTCTGGCTTTGTCATTCATGTCCGCCTCTTGGGATTGAGTGCATTGATGTCCACCTGCCAACCGCACAAAAGTTGAACTGAGCTTGTCTCATTTCCTTCTTCACCCATAAACTACTATCACCAGCAAGGGTTATACTTTGTGCAGTTTATATTATTAGTGGTTCTATGAATGTTTGTGTCTTGGAAGAAGTCAGTACTGACTCAACCTGGGTGGTGGTGGACGTCGCTGGTAAGTAAACTTGGGGGCGTCCTGCTGTTTGGGTTGCTTGTCCTCGTCATACTTGGTGCGATCTTGCAGGATTTCGTTTTGCATCTTGAAGAGACTCTCACAGGTGAATCCGAGGCCCAACCCATACCTCTTGAGCTTGCGTCCTTCGAAATACTCACCGCTTACGGGGCTGATGATTTTGCACTTTGGACAGATCACGTAACTCACATCAGCAATGCAAAAAATGTCAATGGAGCAGCCAAAGCAGGAAGCTTCTTGGTAATAGTCTTTTGCAATCGCTCGCATGGTTTCATGGGTTCTACGAAGTGGCACACGAACTCCAGGTGCAATTTCCACCGAGATTGGTTCGTCACGAACTCCAACGGATGAGCGTCCGGAAAGGCTTCCGCCGTTCAGCTTGAGCTTCTCGTCTAACATTTCGTGATCACGGTATTTTAGAGTGCTACTGCTCGGCACCAGGCCTCGCGGAGACTCACGTGGCGGTGGTGGTGGGGGCGGAGGAGGGTTTAGAGATCTTCGGCGATGGTCCTCTCTGAGCGAATCATCACGGCGAGGCGGGTTGCGGACTCTTCCCTGGAATGGAGGAGAGCCAGGGTAGGCATCATACGCTGGATCGTCACTGGGACGATCGTGGCGGTTGTAACCACTCGGAGAGTGCCGCGGCCCTCTCCTGTCTGAATAGCTCGGTTCTTCATCCGGATACGCTGGTGGAGACCGATCGTACTCCATGGGAGATCTGCCATCATCTCTTGATCGGACATAGACTTCCGAATGGCCTGGCGGAGTGAAGCGATAGGGCTCCGGTTCGTCGCGATAATAGTCTCCATCACGGCGCACCATAGGGGGAATCCTTCCAGAATCTCGCAGACCGCGCGGTGGCGGGTCGTAGTAGTAATCATCCGAATGCTCTGGATGCCTGACCGGGAGTTCCCTTTCATAGCGCATCCTGTCATCATAGTCATTCCTGTTGTACACGGACCTATCGTATGGTTCAGAACTGTAGCGCCGGTGGTGGTAAGGGTGATCTCGCCTGGGCGGAGACCTGTCCCTGGGATCCCACCTGGGTGGTGAGCGATCCCTCCGGTCCCATCTTGGCGGTGAACGATCTCTTGGCGGTTCCCACCTTGGCGGTGATTGGTCCCTGCGTCTGCCAGTATCCCAACCAGGGGCCCATCCCCCGCTTGATATGCGCCTTGGTGGAGAGCGATCCAGTCGTCTTGGCTGGTGGCGGTCATGGACCGGGGGCCTTTCGCCATTGTCGACGGCAGGTCCTACTATTGGGATCACCCTCTCTCGTGGCGGTGACGGTGGAGATCGACCACGTTCCGTTGGGGGCGGCGGCGATGAATCAGGGCCGGTCAACGGAATGTGAATGTTTTCTGGAGGAGATACTGGTGGCAGCTCCGCAGCACGAAGCACATCAAGATGAGCAGGTGAGCTCTGACGCCGAGCACCGTCCAAACGAGGATAAAGAGGCGATTCATCCTTTCTTCTGCGCCTATCAGGAGTCCTCTCAGGAAGGTTTTCACGTCTTGGGGCAACATGATCTTCACGCCCCTTTCCTCTTTGGTCTCTCACGGGTGGTCCCGATGTTGAAGCGCGACGACGAGCGCTTTCGGGTACGTCGACCGTGGTGGTGCTAGTACGTCGAAAGGGCGCCACTGGCGAGTCTGCTGCCGCTTTCTGCACCGGCGAAGTCATGCTTCTGGCAAAGGGAGCATCCGACTTTTCCCGCGCAGGAGGAGCATTGCGCTTGTGTTGCTGACAGGAGGACTTGTCGTCCTTTCCCCATCGATCGCTTGCTTTGGAACGACTCGCAACACTTGCTGTCTTGGTGGAGCGACCCGCAATGCTTCGTGGTGAGAGCTGTGGTGAGCCCTTTGGCGAGGGAGAGTCCCTCGGCGGCGGTGGCGGAAGGTCCGTCACTGGAATGGTGACCGTGATCAACTTGATGGGTGCCTGATGATGCTCGTCATGTTCTTCTTCTGTTGTCTTGTTGGCATGATGAGCTGCTGTTTCTTGGGCCTCGTCGTCGTGTGAAGTATCCTTGATCAAAGTCTCTTCTGGCGGAACTACTACTTCATCGTCTCCTACGGACGAAACGTCCGAGTCGCTACCACCAATGCTGGGTGCAATGGTCGGCAACGGGAGCCTCGGTGGAGGCATGTCAGGCTCTAGCTCGTCTTCCTGCAAACAGGCTAGACAAGCCGGTGAAGACCTGGTTCGGATATGGCTGCCGCAACTGCCACTACTTCCTCGTCGTCCAATAGTACGTGTAGTAGTTCTGTCTTTGGTATCACTGCTGCCCGCCGAGGCGCCGAGATCCAGTGCCGAGCCCAGCCCACTGTTGGGGCCTCCAAACTCGGCCTCGGAGCCACTGCCGGCACCTTCATCGTCGGATTCCATTTTGATCATGTAGTCGCTGTGTGTACTGGAATTCAAGCTAAGGGTATCCCGTAACCATGTCATTTCCAAGGGTTTCTTTTGCTTCTTGTTCCTCCTGGAGTGCCTCGGCAAACTCCCTACAATGATCTTTTTGCGAAAGCTATTCCCCTGTATACTCCTCAGACTGCCTTTACTGAGGCTACTCCGGGACCTAATGGACCGTATAGAACCTTCCACAGTCGATGTCGTTGATGCTAGAGAAAAGGCGCGGCGAGCTGTGGACGAGGACGTGTTGAGAATGGCTCGTTTGGAAGAGTCTCTTTCACCATTGTCTTGCTCCTCCTCCACGTCGTCTTCCATACTAGTAGTGGTGATGGAGATACTGGTGTCTGTTTTGCTTCGATGGAGTCTGTACTTTAGGGGATCTCCCAATAATGGATCTGCAAGCCAGGAAGCAAGACAATGCACAAAAAGTGAAAAGCGAACAGAACCAGTGTTGTATTGGCGTGAGAAAGGTGATTTGTGATTTGATTCTCACTTTAAGAAACATATACAGTGATGATAATGGATACCCCTGCCTACTACAGGGTCAACTTACCCTTTGGTAAATCCACGCCTCTACTGGATCTGTTTCTGCTACCGGTAGCTCTTCCTGGGACAGCAACGGAACCTGAATTGTTTCCATCGTTAGCTTGTAGTGTCTCCTTTTCTTCCTCTCGCTTTCCCTTCTCGACTGACCCACGACTATTCCAGCTACCAGTCATGGGGGGTTGTTCTCCAGGAGGATTCCTGTTGCTGGTTGTTGTTGTTGTGGCGTCTTGGACTTCTGGTGCTGATGAACCATTCTTCCCAGCCATCATCCTCCCGCCACTACTGCTACTGCTGCCACTCTCTGAGGTCTCCACTAAAAGTGCCGTATTGTCATGGTGCTTCTTGCTATGAATCAAGATGCTTACACTCTCTTCCAACCCGGCCATAAAGGTACTTTTGGGATGGATATGCTGAGATTGCCTTGACTTTTGACCTCACTTGTCGTTGTTGTTCCAGCCAAAAACACCACCAAGCTTTGTTGGTTGACCTGTTGACCTGACCAGGCAAAAGCCTTCTTTCATTCTTGGAGTGAGTGCGAGAGAAGCATCCATCACGCAATGTCCGAGACTTAAGCCACCAAACAATTCTACGATTTGAGTACTGTGGTCACTTAGTCACCATCGCTGAACCATTCGGCCACCAAGACTCTAGTAACTATTTTACTTAACATCAGTGACGCTTCATCTTCAAGAATGACTATTCTTTATTTCCCTTCATCAGAATCCGTTCCCCCCCCTCAAAGGTATCGCGCAGTTGTAAAGCCGCGTTAGCGCTAATTAAATCCGAAAGGAGAGGTCACTTTAGAATTAACATTTGGATGTGCTTTACGGCAATTTTAACTTTACCAATGACCCATGGTCATGAATTAATTAAGCCTCAGTAAGGTGCAATGTCGCCAGTCATGCCCGGCAAGAATTAAGATTCCGTACTGTACTTCTACGAGCGACCAAGAATAAGGAAGTCTTTGAGCATCCATGAATGAGCAAGTCTTTGAGCATCCATGGCTTTCCGAAGCAAGAAGTGAACCTCATCCTATTTTTCATCCATCTTTTGCCGTAACATCATCCTCTTTTGCCGGTTCGAGATGCATGGATGATGGGTGCAGGCATCATGGATGGATGGGGAGTGCGGCGCTGCAAGTCCAGGGTAGCTGGGGCAGTGGGGAGCACGGCAGCACCACCGAGAGTGTTCTTTTCCAGGCTTGCTACCACCGGTATCTATCTAGTTGTACTAGTTGCAGGGTGTGCCTGCAATAGAGTTCACTAGGCCAGCTCCTGGTTGTAGTCTCTGCTACCACGTACTAGGCAGCAGCTAGTTGTAGCTCTGGCTGGAGGCTGGAGGTGATATCTTCGGCACTTGCTTCAATGAACTTCCATCAGACAACTCCATCCTGAATCGAATCGAATCATCGAATCTCAATCATCTTGGCTTGCCGGCCATTGCGATGCAAACTGGCTCTGGGCTCTGGGCATTATCCAAAGCAGCATCTATTTTGGCTTCCTCATTTTTGCTTGGCTTTGCGCCTCGGGCTGTGCCGGTTCTGGTAACGGGACATGTACTCGTACGTGTACAAGGTACCAGGTACCAGTAGTGTAGCCAGATCCAGTAGCTGGAGTTTGGATGCTGGGGTAAAAGTTTTTTTTGAAAACCTTACTCATTGTACCACCGGCACTGTATCCCGAAACGGCTGGACGATGACCGATTCTCCTGGACCAACCTGGACATCCCAGAGCCACCCGAGCTAACCAATAAAGTCTAGGAGCGAGAGCTCTGGAACTCTGGATCCCGTCAGAGATAGCTCCAACAGCTATGCGGGCCTACAGCTCCAGCACCCACAGCTGGCTTATCTCCAGCCAAAGCAGCAAGAAAGGATCGTCCTTTCCATCATAGTTAAGAAAATAGTATGAAAGATTGAGACCGATCCTGATTAGCTTGTAGCCCCTTTGATACCGCAGCAGTTGATGCCCATCCTGTTGAGGCCGGGCAGAAGCAGTAGGAGGTAGCAGATAGTACTGTTCCCAGACTGCCACTGCACGATTGAATAACGAAGGCCCCCAGCTCCTGAGGTGAGCTGGCCCAAAGGGCCCAGCAGAGAGCTCTGCTGGCCCTCCTGTCTGACTGACAGGGCCAAGTCCTTGGTTTGGGTGCCTATACTGGAGGTGTTGGATACTCCTGAGGCACGACAAGGCTCCCAACCTGCCTGACTACCGCTGTTCCTGAGGAAGGGCTTCAGCGAGGCCCAGTCCACTACTTAAGTATTGGAACTGAAAGTTATTGCTAACGTCCACATAACGTACCATCACACCGGCAAATTCAGGAACCTCTCAGTCCCGAACAAGACCAACGCGGCGACCATCCGATTTCCAATCCGAACAAGACCAACACCACCCATGCAGTATGACCGCATCCACGTGCGTGCCACTTATGGAAGTACATATACTCTGAGTAGATAAGTGAAACACAACGGCTTCGGCCTCACAACCCCCCTCCCTCCTTCACAACAGCAACAACAACAACGACGTTCAACCGAGCATCCCATGACGACAAAGCCGCCGCCGCCAACAGGTGTAGACCACCCTGTCTACACCAACGCCAGCATGGAGAAGCTAGCCTCCGCGGAGAAACGCCTCAATCTCGCCCTCGCCCATTTTAATTTCTATATGCAAGGCTACTCCGTCCAGAATGGTTTTCCTTACACGGAGGCCAAAGGCATTCCCTACTGCGGAATCCCACCCCAACCCGACGAGCAAGCCGTCTTCAAATGGTGGGGAGACCTCATCGGTGCCTTCTTCACTTGCCTCATGTCCTACGCCATTAAAGCCCGTAAACCCGGAGCCGACCGCATCTCGAAACGTACCGCCGAGCAGTTTGCTGGTGACGTGAGAAAGTATTTCTGCAACGAGAAGTTCGAATTAGATCCGCCCATCCCGGTGTTTCAACCCCGATAATGGAACAAACTGAAAGAAAAGCTACAAGGCAAGTTCCGGGAACGTCACAGGGCGACCAACACCAAAGCGGTAAAATCCATCGCAGGTAGCACCAGGGAAGACCGTGAATGCCTCGCCATTTGTTGCATATGGGATGGATCCACCTCCAGTGCAGAGTTTTGGCACCTCCTCAATACCAGCTACCACTGTGCCGGAAGGGGCAGTGAAGCGAGTCTCGCCTCCCCAGAAGACCATTTGGTCAAAGATGTTAACGAATGTGTTTACGAGTACCAGGTGTTGTACCTGGAACTTCAGAAGCAAAAGAACGGCGTCCTCCAGGATATCGCCATTCACCCGTTTAGAGACGGTCTGTATCAGGACTACTATTTCAGTGCAATCTATCTAGTGGTGATGGTAGGATGCGACCACGAGTACATGTTTCCAAATTTCAGCAAGGCCGCTCTCGCAACAACCAAGTCGGGCAAGTCTGCCAGCAAAGTATCCCCGTTGTGGAAATTCCTGTTCGAGGAAGTGTCCACCAAGTATGATTGCATGCTTGATAAGATCAACAAGAACCACTCCTCTCATTGTCAGAAGCATGGCTCCAACCAACACCTGGCCAATAGCAGCAGCGTTTCCAGGCCAGCCCAAGTGTGTTGGAGGAAATATACCTGACACCTCTTTACTATTGACTCGTGTATTAATCATCTAGTCCGGTTCGCATGCAAATTCATGATGCAAGGAACCAAGGGAGTTTTAGGTCTAAAGTGTTGCGGGGGTCCTTATATCCAATTCAATCACAAGAATTGCTATGCACCACCAGAAAATCCTCACTTTTGCTTTTCAGCTTAATCTAAAACCAAATTACTTCCCAATAAGCTGCAGTATTACTAGCAAACAACACTGAAAAGCAAAAGGCCATCTCGAGTTACTACTACTACCGATCTCGAGATTGATATCAAGGTAACCAAGTCAAAGTGTATTGAGTTAACTACTGCAACAGAGAAGAGGTGCAGAAATACAGTGCACAGCAGCACTATCTGCATAGACAAACAGATCTAACAGGAGAATTCCCATTTCCGCGCGACTGACACGGTACGTCGAAGATCGATCCACAGTTTCCGGCCGGAACTGTGTTGATCTGAAGATACCAGTGCAAAGAGTACGTTAATCCACACTGATTCAATAGCGGAAGCGACGGAATCAAGCTGTTATCCAGCGAGTTGTCGCGCGATTACGTCATCAGAGGTTTGACACTTCAAATCGCTCGAGCAAGAGGCCATCTACGACGATCAAGCTACTGTTTGAACCATCAGAGATAGGTAAAGACACTTATACAGAGGAAGTTGCGGCACACGACAAAGGTACTCTGAGTATCAGTGCAAGCTTCTAACTCCAGATATTGAGTGAGATAAGTCTAATCGTGTCATCGGTACCTGTGAGCTTTGAGAGTTCAAATCCCGGTAACGTTTCTGATAACTCGAAGGACCAAATCTTCACGAGATAACTGTTCCAGCCATTGAAACTCACACCGTGTACTCATCTAAGTATACGAAGGCCATCTGCAGAAGAACAGAGGCAACGAAAGGACCGACAGAGGCAGTTCGCTACTACCCAAGGTTCCACACAAGAAACACCACGTTTTACGTGAGCTGTCAAAGACAGAGGCTATTCAGCCAGTACACCAAGAGTGCACGAAAAGAAGGCTATCCAGCCACCAAGCAAGCTTTTTCACAAAGCAGTGACTCATACAAGAGTCCACCGTGAGGTCCTTCCTGCAGGAGTACCCACACAAGAACAGTTCCACGAGAACAAGCTAGTTCCAAGGAACAAGCACAGCACAAGAGTGCATTACCACACCAATGCACTACGCTAAAAGCTAGTGTAAAGATCTTTCGAGTGTTTTGAGTTTGAGAGAATGAAAGTTATGAGAGAGATTAGAAAGCTATGAAAACTAATCAACGAGAGAGATCATCATCAAGGGATTGTAGATCTGGCTTCCCGCGGGAGACTATAAAGTGTGATAGAGTAGGTTGTGGTAGTAATCCTACGTCTCTCCACGATCCTAAAACGGAACGCGTGGGAGGTTTGTCTAGCCTGGATCTAGTAGCGTGGAAGTACTCCACGCTGGCTAAATATCTAGAGCGATGTTTCATCATCAACCTAGTATGACTAGCGCGGTCATTGAGAACCCTGTCTCAAATGACTATTCACGAGAGACTCGGTCATGAGTCGAACTCAAACCCTATCTAGGATCGAGTCGCGAATAAGGCTAAGAGCCGTGTATTGCACCAACGGCAACCATGAGATTCCAAGGAAGAGGTGGTCGTGGTGGAGGAAGATACCCTTCTAGGGGGGGTAGGGGATTCAATTCCTCAGGAAGAAGCCATCAAGGAAGAGGCAACAGCTACAGGAACCAGAACAAGAGTCCTAAGCGTCAGTTCCTCTTCCATCCAAATGGACAGGCTGACACCAGGCATTATCCTTTTGAAGAGACCCTGACCAACATTGTACAGGACCTAAGGATCAAGCCTGAATGGAATGATGTGCCCTTGGCTTCATTGGCCATTGAGACCATGACAAGTCAGGCACCAACCAAGCCGACCAAGCCTACACTTCAGATATCACTTACTGATCCCAAAGCCCAAGAGTACGATGCTTGGAACTCAGCGAGTACAAGGCCAAGTCATCCATCTATGACAAGTCGACTCGCACCTATGAGAACATTCTCAAGACTGGTGCAACCACCATCCAGGTGACATACTGTACCGACGCCATGAAGTCCAAGCTTAGAGGTCTAGGAGACTATGAGGATGCAGTCAAGCTCGATCCCATTGAGATGCTCAAGAGGATCAGATTGATAGTGATGCAGGGCTCAACCAAAGAGTTCCCATTACTACAATTCATCAAGACCATCCAACGTGGTTTGTTCCCGAAACAAGGAGACCATGACAGAGTTGACTTCTACTTGAGAAAGGTCGACAGCGACGTGGACCAAGTGTATGACCTTGTCGGAACGGAGTTCATTGATGCCAGGACTATCGGATTAGCTGAATATCAGGCCGCATCGGGTCACGACGCCCAAGAAAAGGTGCTAGTGACAGAAAGGGCTAGGTTGAAAGCAACCGTGGGCTACCATGGACTACAAGAAGGACGATATGGAGATTACCAGAAGACCGTTGAGGCAGCCTATGCCATGGACGGCAGCATCCAGTTCCCTGCTACCCTGGACCATCTCAGAGAGACACTGTCCAATGTCAGATTCAAGGCCAGCAAGGAATGGTTGGAACAGTGGAAGAGCAGGGAACGGAAACCATACTCCAATCCCAAGCCACCTTCTTTTGATCCCAAGAAGATGAAGGAAGGGCTCCCAGCTAAGCCTGCTACTGTTGTGGCAGCCCAGATCACAAGCTTCCACAGTGCAAGGTCAAATCCAAGATCCCCAAACCGGAATGGGCGATCAACAAATTCAATGGCATGAAGAAGTCCTTCATGCCGCAGTATCATCAACATCGGATGCAACTGCTTCAAGGAGTGCCTACCACAGTGGTGACGGCACCAGCTCCATCTCCAGCCGGAGACACATCGACCAGGAGTGGATTCAGTGGAATCCCTCCACCTCCTACAAGCTAGTCAAACTTCCAGCAGTTTCCCATGTCAAGCCAAGCCTCTCAGGCCAGCGCGACATGGTCATTGCAGTTCCACTTCCAGCACCATCAAGTTGGAGGAGTCCGCCCCTGATGGCAAGAGATGACTCCACAACCGACAGTGAGCCGGAAGAATACGTTGACTGGGGGCCATTGTTGAATTGCTTGGAAACGTAGAATCTCTGGCATTGCTCGATGAGATCGCCGTTGAAGGTGATCCCATCATACATATCCGAGGGATACATTTGGGCATAAGTATCGAAGTCTTGCGGAGGAAAGTACTCATGCTGAACTTTGCCAGGTAAGTTGAAGAGAACATGAGCGTGATCAGTGCTTCGGTCAACGATGTTATAGCTACCGGCGAGCGTCCCGTGTTCAATCTTATACTTCACCTTCAAAAGGGCATCCAGGACGATGGGATAATTTGCATACTGCTGCTCAATTGAGTCAAAGATCTTGGTAGTATTCGCTGGAGCAGCAACGGGGGTAACGGGCCCTTCTGTTGTTGCTCCTCCTCCTGTGGCTGATGGGCTGTGCATGATGCACGGCTCCTACATGTACAACAAGGTTTGTGGTGTTGAAAGAATGGGAATGAGCATTTAGTGAAGGTGCTTCCTGGAGCGTGCCTCAGGGGGTGCCAATGGGGAACCCAGGATTTAGGGTAGGATTCGCTGTAGGGCAGAGTTTCAAACTCTGCCCTAATTATAGGGTAGAGTTTTGAAACCATGCCCTAATTTAGGGTAGAGTTTGAAACTCTGCCCTAATTTAGGGCAGAGTTTGAAATTTAGGGCAGAGAAACTCTGCCCTAAATCGAAACGGGACTGAATAGTAAATACTATGAAACTCTGCCCTAATTTAGGGCAGAGTTTGAAACTCTGCCCTAATTATTAGGTAGAGTTTTGAAACCATGCCCTAATTTAGGGCAGAGTTTCAAACTCTGCCCTAAATTAGGGCAGAGTTTGAAATTTAGGGCAGAGTTTCCAAACTCTGCCCTAATTATTATTAGGGCAGAGTTTGGAAACTCTGCCCTAAACACCACCACAGGCACCATTGAGCAACGGTCCTGTGGTTTGCCACCAAAGTTTGCATCGAGAACACATTGGGTTGAGTGGAGCCTCAATTCCGCTACTAACAAATAACACGGGGAGTACTGAAAACTGATAGTAAACGAGCCAGCCAGTATTTCAGCTTTTCCCGTAACTAGTACGGTTTGGTCCACCAATCACCAGCAAAAGGAAGCAAAATCAAGCAAAATTCTGCAGACAACAAGACCATGGTTTGCCTTTGGATGACGACAGAAATGGATCCACCTTCAGCATTGTGTCCATCACAGCTGTTGGAAGATATTCCACAAACTGGATCCAGTTTGGTACGGTGGTTGAGGAGCTGGAGACCCCCATGTAGCGCCATTGTTGGTTAATGTTTACGCTGTGGTTGCTGGTCGCATCGTTGGCTTTGGAGGATGGATCGACCGGTACTCCGTATTTGCGGGAAAACCCCAAACCCAAAATTCTGGTTTGTACTGAATGCTCTATAGTAAACCTCCCCAGTGCTTTTGTTAGTGACGGACCACGAACCCAATGTGGAACAATCATTTAAAAAAAAAACGATGACTCGACTCGACTCATCACTCGTCCCAACCCCCAGGCATTTCAATCGTTTCACGAACACAGTCATTGTGACCGCCATTTCCAAATGTCTCACACAGAAACAGTTACGATAGTTAAGAACGCCAGCCGGCATTATGATAAACCACTGGACCACATCCCGGATAACTGGACGCTGGAATCTAGAAAAGTGCCGCCCATGGTACTGTACTAGTACCATTACCTCGGCAGTCTTTCTGCCTGAGCCCTCACCCCTTTTTTGGTATTTCCTAACCTCGGCAGTCTATCTGCCTGAGCCCTCACCCCCTTTTTTGATATTTCCTATTCTGGTGAAGCCAAAATATAGGGGTAGAGATAGCTTAAGCCAACAAAACTGGAAATTGAAGGTTCTACAAATTTAGGGGTAGGAATAAATCATGATTATTCAAGGTTAGTGCACTCAACACAATAAGCCAGCAGATGCTACAAAAGTTACAGGTACATACAGGAGTGACAGCTGTAAAATTATGGCAACACACGACGAAGTCGGGTGTTGTCGCCAGGGCTAGCTTACAGAAAAAAGAAGGTTAAAATGAGGGAATAACACTGGGCGGCAACACACGACGGAGTCGGGTGTTGCCAAAATATAGGGATAGAGATAGTCTTAAGCCAACAAAACTGGAAATTGAAGGTTTAACAAGTTTGGGAGTAGGAATAAATCATAATTATTCAAGGTTAGTGCACTCAACACAATAAGCCTGCAGAAGCTACAAAGGTTACAGTTACATAAGGGAATGACAGCTGTAAAATTATGGTTAGCGGGCGGCAACACCCGACTTCTTCGGGTGTTGTTGCCAGGGCTAGCTTAAATACAAAAGAAGGTAACAATGAGGGAATAATACCGAGGGGCAACACACGACGAAGTCGGGTGTTGTCGCCATGGCTATCTTGAAAGAAAGGTGCAATCTCAAACATGATCTTCCTTCTTCTATTTGTCTTTCTGCCGGGGCATTGCAGCTCCCGCTGACTTAAATAGGCCTATGCAGTATCTGTGGGACCCCCTCCTTTCGTGTCTGTGAGATCCCCCTCGTTTTGGTGAAGCCAGGGTATAGGGTTAAGGTTAAGAATTTTTGCTGCAGCAATTCGATCGTCCAAAGCTAGGGTAACAGCCGCAGACCCACTTGTAATCAACAACCGACAAAAACACAAAGTAGGCATTCTCAGCTTTTTTTTTAAATATGGATTATCTACATTATCCCTTTCCCCCATAGTTCCCTCTAACTGCATAGTAAACTTCCCTACAAGCACCCGCCACCTACTGACAACAGCCATCGAGAGGGCAACAGCCATTTGTCACGGCACCAACTCGGGTGGCAAAGCAACTATGCCAGTCAAGTATGGAACACCTGCTTACCGCAGGAAGATTGAAGCCAATCGGCGATCCAGACAGAAGAAGCAGGCACAACAAACAGATGAGGAACGGCAGGCAGAGTTGAAAGTCAAAAGAGACTTCATGCAGAAGCATCGAGAACAACAATCTATAGAAGAATGTTTGATTGCCAAAACAAAGGATCAAGAAAGGAAACAGATCAGACGCTCGATCAAGGGATTTTTTGATGCTGGCTGAGGCGCATGATTTCAAAGAAAGAAAGCGCTGGATTGATCGAGCTTTGGAAATAAGCAAGCTAAAGCTTGAGCTGAAGTTGGAGCGACATAAGCTGCAGAAGCTACATGGTGTTGAAGACCTAGAAACCTCTTTAAATGGAGCATGGATGAAAGCTCAGCTTACAGACATCACAGAACAGGTAAAGAAAGAACATGCAAGCTTAAGGCATGATTGGGACGAAACGCAACAGAAACTCCATGCAAAGGATCCAGGTTTCTACGAAGCAGAGTGCAACATATTTCAACATACGTATGATAGAAAGAAAATTGCAAAAGAGATGAGAGATGGTCCAACACATCATGATCTAAAACTTGAGCGGGTTAAAGAATCACTCGATAAAGCAATTTGTGCTCGCAAGCGTTTGTGGTGGCGGAAAAATATATTGCCAGGGCTTGTAGAGAAATACGGCTACAGTAAATGAAATGATTCTGTGTCATTGTCGATGTACTGTATTAGCCAGTGCTCTACCTACTGATCCTCCAGATTCTCCTTTTTGTACATGTATTGCAGCAATCTTAATGTGATCCCCTTCTATCTGTCCTTCTGCCAGGGTATCGTAGCTCCCGCTGACTTATCCTGTTTCCTGCTTCCTGTTTCCTGTTCCAGTGAAGCCAAAATATAGGGGTAGAGATAGGCGTAAGCCAACAAAACTGGAAATTGAAGGTTCTACAAATTTAGGGGTAGGAATAAATCATGATTATTCAAGGTTAGTGCACTCAACACAATGAGCCAGCAGAAGCTACAAAAGTTACAGGTACATACGGGAGTGACAGATATAAAATTTTGGTTAGCCGGCGGCAACACACGACGAGTTGTGCGTTGCCGCCGGGGCTACCTTGAAAGAAGGGTGCAATCTCAAACATGTCATCCTTCTTCTATCTGTCTTTCTGCTGAGGTATTGCAGCTCCTGCTGACTTAAATAGTACTGTACCGGTTCCGACACACCTTAACCGGGTACCGTATTTAGCTCTAACGCTAATGCATTCAAGTAAAAGCGTGACTGAAATGGGTCACGGTTGAAGTGACTCAGCGCAAAATAACGTCAGTGATGCCAACCACAGCAGCCCCACACCTAACTGTCTTCGCGGGAGCTTTGCTTCCGTGGTGTGATGGCGAGGTTGCGAAGAGCAAACATCATTATCGATGAGGTGGGATGGTACGGTACAGTAGTATCTTCTTTGGCCTGAATCATTCATTACAGCTCATCTTTCTGTCTGCTACGCACGGTACCTGGGCCGTACCTGCCGTAAGCGACAAGAGAATACAGTAGTGTGATAATCCAGAGAACAAAATTTACATCTCTCTCATCTCTCCCGTGGGTACTCTGTCTGTTTGCGACAATCAACGTTACAACCTTATTAGCATGCTGCAACTACATGTACATTCTGTCGGGATGAAGATGATTATCCTTGGTTCGATGATGCTGCTGCGTCGTCCATTGGTACAAGCCTTTCACAGTCGAGTTATTCCTGCTAGAACCACAACTGCTACCAGATTTTCTACTGGTACCCACAGATGGCAACATGGCTTGCTGGCCACGGCACCCACCTCTTTTGATGACGGAAAAGGACCATTTCAAATCACTACTCCCATCTATTACGTGAATGATAAACCACACATTGGTCACGCTTACACTTCCGTGGGTGAGTTACACCATTAGCATGCTTGGCGGGCAAAGTGCAAAAGAGATTTTATTTGGAAAGAGGAAGACACACTCTGATTTGATTTGATTTGATTCTCACAGGCTGGTTTTTTGTGTTTGTTTGTTTATTATTAGCGTGCGATGTGATTGCGAGATTTATGCGTCTCAGTGGACGAGACGTCTTTTTTCTGAGTGGCACGGACGAACACGGCCAAAAAGTGGAACAATCCGCGGCGGACCGGGGAATACCACCACAAGAGTTTGTCGATTCGGTATCGGTCAATTTCCGCGATCTCCTAGACTTGCTCAACATTTCCAATGATCAATTCATTCGCACTACCGATGCCCAGCACAAAGATGCCGTCCAACATTTGTGGAAGACACTGGTGGACAAGGGATACATTTATTTGGGAACTTACGAAGGATGGTACTCGGTGCGAGATGAATGTTTCTATTCGGAATCGGAATTGGTAGATGGAAACGCACCCACGGGAGCTGCCGTCGAATGGGTGGCCAAGGAAGAATCGTACTTTTTCAAACTCAGTGCTTTTGAAGATAAACTCCTGCAATGGTACAAGGATTGCCCCGATTGTATCGCTCCCTCATCGCGTCGCAACGAAGTATTGTCCTTTGTCGAAGGAGGACTGCGAGATTTGTCCGTCAGTCGAACATCCTTCAAATGGGGAGTCCCCGTTCCAGGTGACGATGATCATATCATGTACGTGTGGATTGATGCCCTGACCAATTACATTAGTGCATTGGGATATCCCAATGACAACAACAACAATTTCGAAAAGTTTTGGCCGGCACAGTTGCATGTCGTGGGAAAGGATATTCTAAGATTCCATGCCGTCTACTGGCCGGCATTTCTCATGGCAGCGGATATTCCACTGCCCAAGCGACTCTTTGCTCATGGATGGTGGACCAAAGACGGTGAAAAGATTTCCAAATCACTCGGGAATGTCATTGATCCTGTCGAGCTGGTAGAGAAGGTAAGCTGTCGGCTTGTTTGATATGCAATACCTGGATGCTGTGTTTCTCTGACCTTTGAATGGTGGTAAATGAATTCATGAATGAATGAATGAAACTATAGTATGGCGTTGATCAAACACGCTTTTTCTTGATGGCCGAAGTCGGTTTTGGTAGTGACGGCGACTTTTCCCACAAATCAATGATTCAAAAAGTGAACAACAATCTTGCCAATGAATTGGGCAATCTGTGTCAACGTACACTCTCCATGGCGTTTAAGAATTGTGGCAAAGCCATCCCGGCCGAAGTGGGAGACTACACACCCGAAGATGAAGCATTGTTAAAAGAAGCGGCTCGATTGAAAGACCAATGCTCGGAATTCATGAGCGTACAAGCCATTCATAAATATTCACAAGCAGTTGTTGGCATGGTGCGAAGTGCCAACAAGTACATTGACGAACAGGCACCATGGGTCCTTCGTAAGACTGATCCCGAAAGAATGGCAACCGTCCTTTACGTCATTCTGGAGGTGGTACGACAAGTCGCCATCCTTTACCAACCCATCATCCCCGACTCGGCCAACAAAATACTGGATCTTCTTCAGGTACCCGAGGATGAACGGACGTTTGCCCATTTGGAGACGTCACCGATTGTCAAGGGCGTTTCTATCAGCAAACCAACCGGAGTATTCCCACGAATTGAAATGCCAGAGGAAATGTTGGTGGAGGCATAACCTACTTGTAGGAAGAAAATCAATATAGTGTATAAAGAGAAAGATAGAGAGTGAAAGTGCAAGAGTTAGTACATGATTTTGAATGAACACAGCAGTTCTTACCTGTGCCACATGATAGAGCTGTCAAACTCAGAAGGATCACAGGAACTTTGCATGTAGCTTGCAGATGCTGAGGTGGCCAATTACTGATTGGTGACACGATGGATTAGCTATGCAAATAGGCTGGATCACCTTCTTTTTACACTACCAGAAACCAGCCAAAGCTAGCATGCAGGCTGTCCATGTTTTGAACAAGCATTGCTTGATGGAATGGAGGATAGGTTGGTTGATCAACTGGCAGGCTTGTGGTGATCATGTAGTCAGTTCTCTCATTGGCAAGCAAGAGGAAGTTGTAATGAAGCACATGACATAAAAAAGTGGATCTGAGTGACAGCTGTGGAAGGCCTGGGAGTGGAACTTGCTGACAAGTGTTTAGCTAAAACCAAGTGCGGCGATGCTGACTTGCTATGACTAACAATTGGTGCCCTAGCTTGAACCAGCTCCTCCCAAGCATGGAATCTTCTGGTTGGTTGATTGATTGACATGCCAGTGTTCTTGAACATTCCTGCAGGCTGGAAATAAGGTGGAAGACCTTGAGTGGCTGGGCTTGATTTCTGTTTGCACTAACTGGCCTGCTTGCACCTCTCCAGGCAGAGTGCCAGCCAGATTCTCAACTGACAATCTGCCCAAGTGCCACCAGGGAGCAGTGGCTGGCTTGGTTAGAGACCTCCAGTTGCTAGTAGACCCCCACAGACAAAAGAGCCAAAAGCATGCAAGCCAGGTAAGAAGCTTTTGAACAAAAGAAATTTCATTGCTACATGTTTGCATTGCCTGGGTGTTCCCTGTTACAGTAAGCTCAAGTACTGAGCAGAAGCATACTGTAGCAAGCTAGGTTCCTTTTCCCATGGAAGCAAAGAGAGTTTCAAAGAGTGGCTGAGAAAAATTCTGTTTTCATCCCAGCCAATGCAAACTGTCCCCTCTTTCCAGTGCCTTGCCTGCTGGCTTTCATTTTCTCGCGCCCTTCCGTTTGAAAAATTACCGACCGCCGCCGCGCACTGGCTTACAGCACGTACTACAACGTAACAGCCGAACTGCCAACGACGACTTTGTTGCCACAACCAACCTTCTGGAGCATCGAAACAGAAAGCATATCACCGCTACTAGCTAGTACCGGTACTTGCCAGCTTGATAGAGTGTGGAGAGTGTGTCGGCTGGTTGTAACGAGACGAGACGAAAACAGACAATCTGGACAAGAGACTTTCTCTGGCATTCCCATCCGTGGTCCGACAACAACACAATAGAAAAAATGGCGGGGGACATGGCATTCGACTCGCAGCACTTTTTCGATGAAGGCAGGCATCATCAGGACGACCATCTCTCCTTTCCTGACCCTATTGCCGACGCAATCATATCACAAAAGGATCCACTAGAAGAGCTCCCGCAACCGCATTTCGAGGAGCCACGGCAGGAGTCACCACCGCGTGTTGAGGATTTTCAGCCCCCACAGAATGAGCCCCCACAGTATGAGCAGCAACAGCATCAAGAGCAAGAGCAGGTCTCGCTGCCGGAAGAGCAGCAGCATCAACAGGACTCGCCACAATTTGCAAGGCCACAAACGGTCGCCAGCTCCATAAAGGCCCCCCCGCCAACCTCTCCGGGAGCATCGGATTACACCATGAGCGGCATGACAGCCGTTGATGGTCATGGAATGTGGAACTCGTGGACGCGTGTCTTTGACGAACCGAAATATGCCATGCTCGATTTGCTCGACAATGTGAGTCCAGTCGACCAAAAAAGCAAAGAGTGTGTAGATTTGGGTTTTGTTATCTCACTATTTTCTTTTTTTGCTTGTGTAGTGTTTGGACGCCACCCTGCATTCCAATATTGAAGGAAAGGTCGTCATGAAAAAGCTGGAACCGAATGGCATTGTCATTATCAACAACAGCGCCAAACCCATCAAGCCACTCAAGGACGTCCTTGTGGTGTATGGATCAACCAAGGGCGTGGGCAAGAATGCCAAACGAGATGCCATCGGTGGTGAGTACTATGACTGACTGAAAAAAAGCGAATCCTTGGACTATTGTTTTTGTTGTTGTTGCTAAGCGATTGACTGTTGTATGATTCGATTCTTTAGAAAATGGAGTTGGGCTCAAACATGGTTGTGCTACTCTGAGCGACGCCAACTTTGTCATCACGCGCAATGGACCCATGTATTCCTTGGGAGTCATTGCCAAGAGTCTACAAACCAAAGAAGGAGTCTGTTTACCATCCGCATGGTTCATTGTGGAAGATGTTGACGACAAAACTCCTGGGGAAATTGAAGAAGAATTTCATTCGCATCTTAGCAACATCATTGCACAGAATCCAAAGATTGGGACTTGTGTCCAAAATGCCCTGGGGCAAGGGGACATGGTTGTTGGGCTCAAACGACTCGTCGAACATTGTTTACACATGTGGGATGACGAGTGGGGAAACTACGATCATATTTTCCAGGTCATTATTGCATCACTCTTGCATCAACACAACAATATCGCGGTTCACAGTCGCCGTTCATTCCACGGCAACAACCCCGCTTCGCTTTTTCTGGAAGAAATCAAACAGCTACTTCCAAAATTCTACATCAATATTCCCAACAAGGGATTTGATTTCTGGATCGGAGAGGAAAAGGTCCATTTTTCCTACTGGCAACATCGACTCGTGGAAATGACCAAATTTACTGTGAATGTACCCAGAGAGACTCCGATCATGGATATTGGACACTTCAACTGGGATAAGGAAGGGTACAATCTCAACATTTTTTGTGGATACGAAGCGCTGCGTCTCGGAAACGACAATCTGCCCAACACGGCTCAAATGTATATTTACAGTCGTAGTTCTGGACGGTTGATCCAGCACGATGACGATGCTCGTGCCACTCTTGGTTTGGCTGCTTCTGGTACCGACTATCAGCAAGCGCTCACAATCATTATTGATGATGAAAAAGCACAGTTGCCGTTGATGCCCACCAAACAAGGTATCGCATGGTCCGAGCAAAAAGGAGGAGAAACGCACAAGCGCAACTTACTGGCGTGGACGGCGGGAATTGCGGATTGCTACTGGAAGTACCATTCGAACAAGTTCAAAAAGCGGTGCAACACAACCTCATTCAAAAGCTTGATGCAAGAACAGCTTATGAAGTTCTGCGACCCCATCAGTCGGCATTTGTCAGACTTGGATACTCTGCGCCGCAACCCGCAGGGCTGTAGGCCCAGCGCCTTTCTGCAGCGAAGCATTGCTATGGATCGATTGGGGAAAGCGGACTTTTCCCATTTCGATGGCCTTGAATGGAAGAGAAGCGTGGCACCTACCACGAAGAAATCAAGGATTCGTCGCAAAACCTACTATAATGAAATTGTGCCCGGAACTGCTACGATATTCCAATTCCAAGACGAACATTACCCATACGTTGCTCCGAAACCGGCACCCATGGAATGGAAGCCACCGCCACAGCCTGTTCAACAGCACAATCCGCATGCCCCGCATCACCCTCGCGGCCTGCCTCCAATGGCTCATCATCCTCGAGTTCCGCAACCACCTCATCACGGAATGCGCCCTCCACCGGTTCCAATGGCGGGTGCACCAGAACCACTCCACAAACGACGTCGTACTTCTGGCGAGGCGATGGATCGTCCCATTTTGCTGCTGGACGACGATTCCTATGGGGATGAAGGACCACCACCCGAAAGGACGCGCCGACAGGTCGCGAGAAAGAGCACAGGAGTTTCGTCGGCGCCATCCGTGAGCCGACCTAGCAATGATCACTACGGAGCCTCACCGTCAGCGGAGAGTCAGCAGAGAATTGCAGATCTTGAACGCTCTTTGGCCGCTGCTCAAAATGAGCTTGCCGACCAGAAACGATTGATGAGAGAATCGCACGTGGTTCACAGGGCCACAGTTCAAAAGCTCACCGAGGACTTGCGTCGAGTGCAACAACAGCAGGCACAACAACAGAATGGGAACCAACCGAGTCAAGAGACCCTGCAGAAGACTCGAGACGAATTGATGATTGCGAAACGACAAAGGAACCTCATATCGAAGGAACTACAAGACGTGAAAGATCAACGAGAGGAGCAAGTCTCTGGTCTGAACCTAGAAATTGAGACTCTCAAAATGCGATTGGAACAGCACGAGGAAACAATTCGGCGGCTGGAGAACAGCAATGCCAGCGGTGAAGCTGAGTTTGACGACGAAAATGTGCAACCTGATATCGCCGTCAGCATTGGATGGACGCAGGGGCGACGCTCAAAGTACCACGGTACAGACTCGATCTAAGGGCGCACAACCTTCTTTATTCATGTCGTGCCGTCGTCGGGAGGATATCGTACTGTACACGGTACGCAGTGTAGTGGCTCAGGAGCCTATCTGGCTGCATTGGTTGGCGGTGTATGAGTACTAAATCGAAAGTCACACGGTGACTGCATGTAGGACTGTGATCGGCTTTAGTAAATTGTGTGCGCAGTCTACGAGTAGCTAGTAACTGACCGAAGCTGTCCATTGATACTGACGTCTGTGGCCAAGAACTCTTCTAACTATGTTCAGCTATGCCGGTAATATGTGGACCAGGTAGCTAGCTCGAGACAGCCTTCTCTGCTACATTCCTCTCGGCATCTGCTTCTAGTGCTTCTGGCAGTTGTTTGAGACTATATTCAGCAGATTCACAGTCCCCAAAGCCTCGAACCACTATCTTGTCCGGATAAATATCAACAAATGCATAGGTCATACCAGGGGGTGGAGTCTCCAAAGCAGCCTCAAGGACACGGAAATGAATGCCACTCTTCTCATCACATTTGTATCCACCTTTGTGGGCATGACCTGCAAGGGATAACAGAACCGCATCACTGAATTCCCGCAATATTTCCAGCACATCCGCGTAGTTCCACATTAATGTAACAGTGGAACATGTTCCAGGCAAAATAGGTTGATGGGACACGATGATGCACTCTTCCCTATTGGTTCGTGCTTCCTGGAGTGTTTGCCGTAACCATTGTAGCTGAGGCTCGTCAACTGCACCATTAAAACCAACAAATCGTTTTTGCAACTCCCCCAAGCCTTCTGGAGAGTTTTCCAGCTCAGGGTAATTGGGATTGTTCTTGGCCATGATATCTTGGGCCTTGGTTCTTTTTGGGCTGCCCTTTGGATGTCCCAGCAGTGTGATATCATACGAATCAATCACCACAAATCGTAGATTCCTTCCACTGTTGGTTGTAGCCAGGTAGGAGAAGTACCCCACGGAACTCCCCACACCATCTTTGTCTGGCTGCTCTTGAACAAAACGAATGTTGAGCTTGTGTCCAATTTGTTCCCTGCTGAGATTGTAGAGTTCATGGTTGCCATATGTATGCAGTAGCTTGCCACAAGTGTAGGTGGACAATGCTTCAAGGACATGCTCTGTGCACTCGATGCCAACATCTATACCCTCTTCCATGGGATCCCCTCCATTTTTGGCAATTTCTTGACACTTTCCATCAATAATGTCACCTAGATTGACTACCAGTGGGATTTGTTCTTGTTCAAAATGCTTGGCAGCATGAGCAGCCACATCTTTGGCATGTCGGTAGTACCTTGGAACACCACCATAGGAGAATCCGTCTGGGATGGGAGCATATTGTATATCTGCAATTAATCCAAATGTGAAGTCCGGTTGGGAGCTCTTGGAAGGCGGGGTGTCCATGGAAGAGGAGACTGCCATGATTCTGGTAGTGACAACCTGTGAGTTTGTGGTGAATGATCTTGCACCACCAATGCTCTTGTCAGGAATGAGAAATGCGGATCCCAGCGAGACACCAATACTGAAAAACCAGAATCTTGCGAGCAAAGAACTTCTTTTACAACAACTCTGGGCCAACATGTTGAAATTGAAAGGTCCCGCAGCTTGTGGTGCAGACGTGCATGCAGCAAGTATTTCATGGTGGGGTTGCAACGAGAGAAAGAAAGGCTGTGCTCATGGTCATGCAGATTTTTCCTGGTCGCAGCGAATGCGTCATTGCATAAAGCCAGCAAGCTTGACAAGACACCCGGATTGCCATTTCAGTTGGAGAGAAAATATTTGGGACATCCGGTTTTCAGAGGAATAACACCAAAAATTGCTTCTGTGAAAGCTCAAATTCATTCGTGTGTGTGAGTGCAAAAGATCCGTGAGCACTCACTGAATGGCTTGATGGGGACCTTGGCTCTGGGCAAAATCTGGATTCCAACGCCATATCGCGTCCATCCCTACCGGTACTTACAAGGTTGGACAGTTCCTGCATGCATCCTGCTGTTGCTCTGTTTCTTGATAAACAGCAATCTACAGTACAAAGGTTAACTTAGAAGCGAGGTTAAATGGGAGATTGAAGGCAGAGTTTTGTAAAGAACAAAATCTCACACAACGCAACTATGGAAGATCGACATGCATTCCACTTGCATCAACCTGATGCGGCCTTAGGATCAGAAGAGGGAAGCTTAGAAGCAAGAAGAGGATATCAAATGTCCGATGAAGAATCTGTCCTAGAATCCCTCCCCGAAGAAAGCCACAGATCACCCCTTGGCGGTAGCAGTATTGGTCGCCATCACCGCCATGCTTCTACTACGAGACAAGACGAGCACCCCGTCCGTCCCAGTTCCTGCCCCCGCGAGCTTCACACCAAAGAGTCTGTATTGGAATACTTGCAAGAAACACGTGGAGCCGAGACGGATGATTGCTTCCAGGCTCATTTGCGCAAGTCCAAAAAGCTACAGCAACATCACAATCACGGTCATACTGACAACGATGAGGACGATGAGGACGATGACGAGATTCATCATCCATTGCTCAGTATCCCATGGTATTGTCGCCCTGTTCAACGTCAGTACTGGGATGACCGCCAGGTATTGCCGCATGTCAACTGGGGAGACCTATTCTTTGATCTCTTTTATGTGGCGGCCGCCTTTAACTTGGGCGTCATGATCCTCAGTGCACTCGATTCGGGAGGATATCAATGGCCTCGAGGAGTGGTCTACTTTATTGGCATCTTTGGGCCGCTCTACAATATGTGGGAAAATGATGTCATGTACTGGGCAAGATACACATTGGTGGATCATGCCCACAGACTGTTTTCTTTGATGCGTTTCGCGTGTGTTTGTTTGGCGGTACTATCCATCAAGCCAATCAAGTTTTTGAGTGACAAGCACAGTTTTGAAACCTTGGCATTGACATCCGCGCTCTTTGGAGAATCCATGCTGCAATTGGGACTCAAGTTGGAGCTATACTTTTTCGCAGAGGGAGATAGGACTGCCATTAGAAATCACACCCGACGAAGGATCTTGTTCCGCTCTATCCCGACCAGTCTGACATATTTGGTAGCAGCCTTTCTGGCTGGATATTCCTTCTTTGACGGAGAACTGGACAGTGGTGGTGGCGGTGGATCCCAGGGACAGCAGGAGAACCAAGCCTACGAGAATGGATACAATGGCAACTACGAAAACAGCAATGACGCTTACACATCCGAAACTGCAGAGACATCTTATGCAAACACGGACGACCATCATGACGATGGCCACGTTAGATTCCTGGCGGCAAGCGTATCTACTGGTTGTGCCGAGTATAGCAGCGGACATCGAATGTTGGGAGGAGAAGGAGGAGATGGATGCGACGGGGGGATGGTATGGTCCATTGCTGACGTCCCACTGATTTTATGCATGACAATTTACATCTTCAATCTGGTTCACACTTTGTATCGACAATACGACACGGTCGGAAATCGAGATGCAAACGCTCAGTATATCCGACAACACTATGTACCCTACAACGTCGACTTTGTCTTTCATCGATACGGAGAATGGTTGATGCTGATGATCGGTGAAAGCATCCTATCATTGCTGATCGTAGAGACAACCGAAACAGCCGAGTACTATGGGATTACGGCAATGGGTTGCCTGACTGTCATTATCATCCAAATGATCATCTTCGAGTCGGAACCCAGCCACTCCAACGGACATGCTCTTTCCAGGTCCATGTTCACGGCAACACTCTACGGCATGTTGATTCAACTCTTGTCCGCGAGCTTGATTGCGTTCGGCGTTTCCTACAAAATCATGTTGACCAACGTTCTGATGCAAGTAGAAGAGGAGGAACAAGAACATGAAGAGGGTCACCGAATGCTTGCAGGGGGGACTATCGACATACCCGACAAGACTGTTGCGTCCCTGTACTGCTATTCCCTTGCCGTGATACTGCTGACGCTGGAATTGATGCTGACAACGCAGAAATCAGTGACAAAGAGTTACGCAGTGTTGTGCCGTGACCTGGCATTGTGTCGCTTTTGGTCCGTAAACTGGCCCCTGCTCATAATTTGTCTATTCAAGGTTGTCTTGATTGCCTACACTTTATCGCTAAGTCAGTGGTCATGGGCAAGTCAAACTTTGAAGGTGAACATTATGGGCTTCCTTATCGTCACAAACATGGCGACGACAAGAGTGGTTGGATGGGGCGTTGTTCAACACGATAACGACATCAAGGAGAAAATGGTGTCCATCAAAAGCCGAGCTGTATCGATCATTCTTTCAACGCGTTCCTTGCCGAAAAGGAAGAGCCGCGCAAAGACACCGGCTTCTGGCAGATCACTGAGTTCCAGGTCACATTCCTCATCGACGACAGATGATAGGATCTCGATGGACGAAGCCCTGTTTGAGGCACCGATCGAACGACTGGAGCCACCTTCGGATCGAGCGGGTGAGATCAAACAGTTGAACAAGTACGTCATCTGATCGTTGCGTTTCTACTGGAACCTGTCGCCTCTTCGAAGCAAAACACGGGTGGCGGTCTACGCAGAGTTGGGGACGTGTATGCAGTACGAATGCGTTGATCGAATGAGTCATCCTTTAAATTTTTATCAGTTTGGACGTTCTCGGTTCATCTCTGGACCGATTGCCATGGCGCCACTTCCATTGAAGAGCTTCTTGCGGAAACGTGACCCATTTTTAGACCCTTTTTGATTCCCCTCATATATTATGCATATTAGTACCATGGTCACGTCCCTTTATGATTCTATTCCTTTCCTATGGATCTTGGCAAGCTTCACCATTGTATGTAAGCATTCAGCTGTCTTGTATGTAACCATCAACAAGCCAATGTAGTCAATCTTCAGCAGATGTACATGTCATACTCTAGCTTGTTGCATCCTGGAGAGGTCGTACTCGGCAGATTTACAGCCCCCAAAGCCTCGAACCACTATCTTCTTTGGGTACATATCAACAAATCCATAGGTCACTCCAGGAGGTGGTGTCTCCACTGTGCCTTCCACCACGCGAAAGTGAATGCCACTCTCTTCATCAATTTGATATCCACCTCTGTGGTCATGTCCCGCTAGTGACAAGACTACCACATCTTTGAATTCTCGCAAGACTTGCAAGACTTCATCATAGTTCCACATCAAAGTGACAGAGAAACAAGATTTTGGTAGAATGGGCTGATGGGAGATTATGATGCACAGCTCCTTGTTTTCACGTGCTTTTGTCAGGGTCTTTCTTAACCAGCGCAGCTGAGGTTCATCCACAGCCCCGTTGATCATCTCAAATCTCTCTTGAAATTCTTCTGATTCCTTTTTGGGGGTTTCTGGATGGACATCCTTGGGATTGTTCCTGGCCATTATGGCTTCAGCCTTGATTCTCTTTGGACTGTCCTTTGGGTGTCCCAGAATTGCGATATCATATGAATCAATCACCACAAGCCGTAGATTCCTTCCACTGTTGGTTATAGCCAGGTAGGAAAAGTACCCCACATAACTCCCTACACCATCTTTGTCTGGCCGCTCTTGCACCATTGGAATGTTGAGCTTTTTTCCAATTTGTTCCCTGCTGAGATTGTAGAGTTCATGGTTGCCATAGGTATGCAGTAGCTTTCCACAAGTGTAGGTGGACAAAGCTTCAAGGACACGATCTGTGCACTCCATGCCAACATTTACACCCTCTTCCATGGGCACCCCTGCATGTTTGGCAATTTCTTGACACTTTCCATCAATAATGTCACCTAGATTGACTACCAGTGGGATTTGTTCTTGTTCAAAATGCTTGGCAGCTTGAGCCGCCGCGTCTTTGGAATACTGGAAGAATCTCTGAGTTCCATACGTAGAGTATCCATCCGGAATTGGTGCGTATTGAATGTCAGAAATGATACCAAATGTAAAATATGGTTTGCTGGTGGTGGTGGTTGAATCCATGGATGAGGAATGCGCCAGCGCAACTTTAGAGGTAGCAGTGGGGAGTAGAAAGACCGATGCCACCGTGAAGCCGATGCTTAGAATTGCAAGGAACAGCAAGGAGAGTGACAGGCTTCGAACCGTATTGAACACCATCTCCATCGCTAGCTAGCTAGTAGCAACTGGAGGAGGAAGAAGTGTGGAAGATGCAAGATCCGGTGATAGGCCGAGCATCATTCTTTTGATAAGCCACCAGAGCGAGTGGAATCGATTGAATGAATCCAATCGAATGATAATCGAATGATGAATCATCCATCTCCACACGAAAGGCGTTTCAGTGGGCCACTGGCGACGCTCGCTGGCTACTGGTGTTCTTTTGCGTTTATCAATGGACATTCCTTTTGTGAAGGCGGGTTTAGAGTACGATACCGTGTGGACATTCCTTTCGGTCATTCATGCCTTGAAGCATCTCAAATCTGGCTTCCCCGAAACCTTTGACCACGCACATCCGCTGTTCCGCTGTTGATGACGAGGTACTAGCTAGCTAGTACCACTTTAGTAACCTCGTTAAAAAATCTCCACCAAAGAATCGAATCGATGATTCTCAGTTCCTGTCACTACAACAAAAAACAGGAGGAAAATAGTTGAAGAAAGGCACGAGAGAGTTCATTCTAGCTAGAAGATGAGAGTCCACTATGTTCTGGACCAAGGGCTGCCGCTAAATATGCAGACGGGCGCAGGAGAAGATAGCGTGGGAAGTCTCCAGAAGGCTATTAAGCAACTCGTCCATTCCAAGGATGTGAAAGCCTGCAAACAAGAAGACATTGAGGTCTATGAACTTGGAACCACCAAGGCCAATTATCGAGATGGTGCTCGAAAACCGCTCAAGCCAGACGACAAGCTGCCAAGCGGAAGCAGTTCCAAAAACTACATTTTTGTGCACATTCCCCGAGACGAACAGGCCCTGAAGGCGGAACGCCAAAAAATTGCCACCAGCCGTCCCAAAATGAATCCTCGTGGGGAATCCATGCGAATCGTGGGCAACACTAATAGTAATCCAAGAGGAGCCATGGCGAAAAATCCTCGCGGGGAATCCATGAGAGTCATCAACCCAAGAGGGTCCATGAACAAACCCAACCCACGCGGTTCGGCCAGCAAACCGGCCATTCGCAAAAAGAAACCCGCAGCCGTGAAGCCAAAAGTCGAAGAAAAGAAGGACGACTCTGCTGAATTGTTGGAACGACAACAAAAAGCCGGTACGTGCTGCTGTTCTTGTACATTTAGTTACTGGATATTCCAGATTGCCTAACGTGTCTTGTCTTGGTTCTTTCTGATTTCTACGCTTCCTTCCTTCCATGCATGGGCCAAACCAATAACAGAGGAAAACACAATACGCTGCTTCTATCAGGCGGGAGACGATGATGGAACACCGGATTCTGTAGAAATGTCCAGAAATGATACAGTCGATTCACTAAAGAAGAAAATCTTGAATGGTAACAACCCTTATTTCAATGGGATAAGCAACAATAAAGACATCAAAATATTCCTGCCAGACCACAATGGTAATCCTGCCAAAGAACTCAAAGATGGTGATCGAATCCCAGATACATCATCATCCGCTGACAAGCCACTCATTGTCAGAAAAAAGCAGGATTGCTGCTACAAGCTGGGTGATGATGGCCAACCTGATTCCATTGCAATGATGGCTGGTGACTCTGTGGCCAGCCTGAAGGAAATGATTCTACAAAGCAACAAACGTGACCCCTTTATGAGTGGGATCAAGGACCCTTCAGATGTCAAGATCTTCTTGCCTGGCAAAAATGGAAAACCTGGGCAAGAGCTGGGTGACAATGATGTCATTCCTGATGGATCCAGCTTGGATCAGCCATTGGTAGTGAAGAGAAGCCAAGATTGCTGCTACAAGCTGGGCGATGATGGCCAACCTGATTCCATAGCAATGATGGCTGGTGACTCTGTTGCCAGCCTGAAAGAAAAGATTCTCAAAAGCAACAAAAGTGACCCCTTTATGAGTGGTATCAAGAAACCCTCAGATGTCAAGATCTTCTTGCCCGGCAAAAATGGAAAACCTGGGAAAGAGCTGAGTGACAGTGATGTCATTCCTGATGGATCCAGCTTGGATCAGCCATTGGTAGTGAAGAGAAGCCAGGATTGCTGCTACAAGCTGGGCGATGATGGCCAACCTGATTCCATTGCAATGATGGCTGGTGACTCTGTGGCCAGCCTGAAGGAAAAGATTCTACAAAGAAACAAAAGCAACCCCTTTATGAGTGGCATCAAGGACCCTTCAGATGTCAAGATCTTCTTGCCTGGCAAAAATGGAAAACCTGGGAAAGAGCTGGGTGACAATGATGTCATTCCTGATGGATCCAGCTTGGATCAGCCATTGGTAGTGAAGAGAAGCCAGGATTGCTGCTACAAGCTGGGTGATGATGGCCAGCCTGATTCCATTGCAATGATGGCTGGTGACTCTGTGGCCAGCCTGAAAGAAAAGATTCTCAAAAGCAACAAAAGTGACCCCTTTATGAGTGGTATCAAGAAACCTCAGATGTCAAGATCTTCTTGCCGGGCAAAAACGGAAAGCCTGGGAAAGAGCTGGGTGACCAGGATGTCATTCCCAATGGATCCAGCTTGGATCAGCCATTGGTAGTGAAGAGAAGCCAGGATTGCTGCTACAAGCTGGGCGATGATGGCCAGCCTGATTCCATAGCAATGATGGCAGGTGACTCTGTGGCCAGCCTGAAGGAAAAGATTCTCAAGAGCAACAAAAGTGACCCATTTATGAGTGGTATCAAGAAACCCTCAGATGTCAAGATCTTCTTGCCTGGCAAAAATGGAAAACCTGGGAAAGAGATGAGTGACAGTGATGTCATTCCTGATGGATCCAGCTTGGATCAGCCATTGGTAGTGAAGAGAAGCCAGGATTGCTGCTACAAGCTGGGCCATGATGGCCAGCCTGATTCCATAGCAATGATGGCTGGTGACTCTGTTGCCAGCCTGAAGGAAAAGATTCTCAAAAGCAACAAAAGTGACCCTTTATGAGTGGTATCAAGAAACCCTCAGATGTCAAGATCTTCTTGCCGGCAAAAATGGAAAACCTGGGAAAGAGCTGAGTGACAGTGATGTCATTCCTGATGGATCCAGCTTGGATCAGCCATTGGTAGTGAAGAGAAGCCAGGATTGCTGCTACAAGCTGGGCGATGATGGCCAACCTGATTCCATAGCAATGATGGCTGGTGACTCTGTTGCCAGCCTGAAAGAAAAGATTCTCAAAAGCAACAAAAGTGACCCCTTTATGAGTGGTATCAAGAAACCCTCAGATGTCAAGATCTTCTTGCCCGGCAAAAATGGAAAACCTGGGAAAGAGCTGAGTGACAGTGATGTCATTCCTGATGGATCCAGCTTGGATCAGCCTCTAGTAGTGAAGCGGAGCCAGGATTGCTGCTACAAAATGGGTGATGATGGCCAGCCTGATTCCATAGCAATGTTGGCAGGTGACTCTGTGGCCAGCCTGAAGGAAAAGATTCTCAAAAGCAACAAAAGTGACCCCTTTATGAGTGGCATCAAGAAACCTTCAGATATCAAGATCTTCTTGCCTGGCAAAAATGGGTTACCTGGGAAAGAGCTGGGTGTCAATGATGTCATTCCTGATGGATCCAGCTTGAATCAGCCTCTAGTTGTGACAAAAGAAGCAGAAAAGAAGCAGCAAGCTGCAACACCAAAAGATGCGAAAGCAGATGATGCAAAGTCAAGGATTGCTGAGATGAAACGGCAGAGAGAAGCCATGAAAGCAGCCGCAGCAGCTCAGAGCACAAAACCAAGGCCAACAAAAACTCGTAGTTCAGAAAAGAAGGAAGAAAAGCCAAAGCAGAAAGTGCTCGGGGAAGAGGCCCGGAGGAAATGTTTCATGTGGTATGCTCGATTCGGGCAGCCAAATAGAGATCTGATGAAAAGAAAAGTGCGGAGGCTGGGAGATGCATGTGACATTACTGTGGAAGATGTTGATGCCCTTCCATGGATTTGTCGTGGCGAAATGCTTCCCGTGAAGGAGTTGAATGATCTCATCATCAATGGGTAGTATTGTTGCCGGGTGTGTTTGGTGCTAGTGTCTCAAATGGCACCCAGTACTGGCTTTGGTCGCGGGGTCAATCGGGCGTAGTGGGCACAGGTTGAACCGTTCCTTTTACCCGTACCGGTAGTATCCCTTGCTAAAGATCTTGCTTCCTGGTCTCTTTGTTCAGGTAGCGTTGCCAAGCTCAGTTGTCTGGAGTTCTAAAGGTGGCTTTGCGGGCAGACTTCCGCACGCAAGCTAGCTAGTACGGTACTGGTAGATCTCTAGCCAGTAGATGTTTACTAGCCAGAGTGGAGTCGAGTCGAGTCGAGGTGACAGTCGAGAGTCCATCACCGACTCGTCACTCACCCAGTCCTTTTTCTGGTTTTGTGGTGTTGTTCACCGAACGGTACAGCTGTACAGTCGTACCTGGTACTCAAAGAGAAGTTGTACCAGTACCGGTACAGTAGAGTTAAGTCACACCACCTTCAAAAGTTGAAAGATCTGTTCCGCAGAGCAAAGCACACACACACAACACACAACCATTAACATCTCGATTTGACTAGCTAGATCCTGGATCCACACACAACCTCCTGGCTAGCTAGTAGAGTACGCCAGTACCCAACCATTTTCTTTTACGACCATGACTTCTTGGCTTCAGCTGGCGAACAAGACAGCCGTCGTAACAGGAGCTGCGTCTGGAATCGGATCTGCGGTTGCGAAAGCGCTGGTATCCGAACGTTGCCATGTGGTGATCGCCGACCGTGATGTGTCTCGGTTGGAAGAGGTTGCCAAATCCTGTTCCGGCATGGCGGCTGGCAGTGTTGTAACAGCGGTGGAATGCGATGTTGCAAGCGAATCGCAAGTCCAATCTCTCTTTCAGAATTTACCGGCGACTTCCTCTCCCGCCACCGTCCTTATAAACTGTGCTGGAATCACCCGAGACGGATGGATTGGACGCATGAGTGTTGATCAGTGGCAGCAAGTTCAAGATGTGAATTTGCTGGGAACCTTCTTGTGCTGTCGAGAATTCTTGGCTCAACCAGAGTTGCAAATGCCAAGCAAGACGAGTTTAGATCCACCAACTGAGCCCCTGGGAGGCTCCATTGTAAACATTAGCTCAGTGGTAGCTACACAGGGGAACCTCGGACAAGTGAACTATGCTGCCAGCAAGGGAGGCGTCTGGAGTATGACCAAAGCTTTGGCCCGAGAAGTGGCGCAACGAAAGATCCGTGTGAACTGTGTTTTGCCAGGATTCGTTGATACCGAAATGACTCAAGCAGTTCCTGATTCCGTGAAGGAACATGTCCAAAAGAAGATTGTCTTTCAGCAGCAGTTTGGGCAACCAGATGACATTGCCAACTTGATTCTATTCCTAGCGAGTTGCCATCGCAGTGGATACATCACAGGAGAGGCAATTGAGTGCAGTGGGATGATTTCATTGTGAAGAACAGCAGTTGCGAGGACTACGAGCATGTCTTCTAACTCCAAAAGAAACTCTTAGCACCGAAGCCAAAGAAGCTGGAACGTAGAAGCTATCTGGATAAAAAGATTAACACAAGATTGTGTATTATACAACAGAGGTTACTCGGAGGCACACTGGCTGTTTAGGCTACGATTGGTGGCTAACATCACAAGCAAACATAAAGAAAGGCCGCCTTTGCCCAATGACTGCCTGTCATGGCAGTTTCATGCCATTGGGTCCTACGCAGAGATCTCAGCTTCCCACCTTGGTTTTCCGCTTGCTTCGCTGTCATCCTTGGGTTCTTTATCTACTCCATCCATGTCGACGCCACCCTCCATGTCCTCGGGTGGCACAGGATGCGAGTCTTTGGTATAGTCGGGTTCTTCTGCTGTCACATCGGGAACACCACCCATGGACTTCTCATAGGCTGCAATAGTGTCCTCTTGAAGCTTGTGGAGTGGTGAGTTTTCGCCCTTGTATCGAACCCAAAGCTGCGTGAAGATATCAAAACGTCCCGTGGGAGATATGACGGGGGCACAGAGGAGGTACACAAACAAGGCAATTGTCAACGCCCCCAACAAGATGCCAACTATGTTTGGCCAGGCATCGCGACCAATGGGCAAAGTTCCAAAGAGGATTGCCAGGATTGCCATTGCGATTGCATACGGTGCTTGGGTCACGACGTGGGACAGAAGGTTGCAGTCACTGGCCAAGGAAGAGAGGACCGTGGTGTCAGAGATTGGACTAACGTGGTCACCTGCGACTGACCCGGATAGGATGCCGGCAACAGTAGCGTAGAAGATTGTCGGGTCGCCGTTGCTAACTTGGTAAGTTGGGAGACAGATCAAGGGGAAGAGGATAGTCTGGAGACAAGACAAGCGCGCACAATGAATATGTTAGAAGGATTGCGAGCCTTGAGCCTCAACAACTCCAGTCGCCAACAGGATTACGTACCATAGTCCCCCATGAAGTTCCAGTAGCCAATGCCATGAAGGCGGAGATGATGAAGGATAGAGTGGGCAAGGCTTCCGCGGAGACTCCGCCAGTGATCCAGCGGCTAAACAAGCGGTCGGCCCCTACAGCAATCTGACGACAAGATAAGGGCGCACAATGAGAATGTTAGACCGATTGCGAGCCTTGGTCCTCGGCAACTCCAGTCGCCAACAGAATTACATACCATGATGGCACCTGAAGCCCAAGCCAAGGTCAACACAATCAAAGCTGGAAAGATGCGACCCATGCCATAGAGGAATGCTTCCACACTCTCAAAGATGGACATGAGAGGCCGGGGCCTAGATGAAAAGAGTTCGGGAACCTGCACAACATCCTGGCCAGCTTCTTCCTTTTCAATGTCGCCACCCACGACAGCTCCGTCTTTGTTCAGTGCCTCGATCTCGTCAGCATTCGTGTCGGGCATGCCAAAGAAGAGTGCCTTGATTACTGGCCAAGTAGGAAGAACAAGCTCCCCATCTTGCACAGTTTGGAACAAGAACATTAGCCCAGACAAGATAGCAGCGGCCATGGTTCCCCACAGCAGAGCCGAGTAGGAGTTGCTGTTTTCAATTTTATTCAGGAAAGTCTGTTCACCGGTTCCATCATCTCCAGTTCTAACGAGGAGGTAGAAGATGAAGAACACCAACAATATGATGGGGATAAGCATATTCCAGGATCTCTGAGGGGTATCTGGACGGGGTTGATTTTCCTTGGCCTCCATTGATTCATTGTCTCCCTTTCCTTTTCCGTCTCCACCATCGGTGCGTTCATAAACTTGTGTTTTGCGTTCCGCAATCAACATGGGGCCAAAGTCACGCTTGCTAAAGATCAAGAGTGGAATACTGAAGGGTCCAAAAAGATTGGTGCGGGTGAGTGCATATATATTTCAAGGAGAAGACGGACCATTGTAGAAAGTGAAAGCGAACTTACAGCATCAACATACTGAAGAGAGGTAGATAGTAAGCCAAGGAAAGGAACGCATGAGGAACGGAATCCATCGCAGTGCATTCCAGAACTGACAACACACCGAATGAATACTCACAAGATGGGGTAGTAGCGGTACTTGATAGTCTGGAGGAAGACAGCCAAACCAGAATCTTCAATCGTCAAGTTTTCAGGACCGACAATCTTAGAGATTCTCTCGATCTCGGCTTGGATCAATGACACTTCGAATCCAACCCAACTACTGATTGGGGTCAAGGAGGCAACGGGGGCGGCAGTTGCATCCACCACAAAGGCCAGTTTTTCACGGGACACAAACAGCAAATCGGTCAAAGGGCGCATAGTCTCTCCAGCCAACAGAGTGTTGGCGTAGTCATCAAAGAAGATCATAATTCCAATGACGAATGTAGCACACTGTCCAGCACGTGGTGTCTTGGCGTATTTTCCAATGGCTCTTGTAAAGCCAAGCATACCTCCACTCTTTTCCATCATTCCAACCTATAATGATGATGATTCGTTGCATAAAGAAAAAGGTGAGCCGTCAACTCCACACACAGTAGTGTCTGTCTATCCCGATACGCCAAAGATCTTACCATTCCGCTGAGGAAGAGTGTGAACAAATAGACATATCCATGATCAACACTAGCAAGAGCATTCAAAATGTAGTCATCCAACAAGGTCTTGAATCCATCCTTGACATTTCCTGTCACCATGCAGGCCCCGACAAAAATGGCAAAGAAGAGAGAGAATTCCACCATTTGTGTCATGAGGGCCAAGATCAGGACGACCAATAAGGGCACAATGGCAGCCGCAGCTCCAAAGGCTTCATACTCTTGACTGGCCGTGGCGTTGCTAGAGTCAATAAAAAGGTGGACACGGATTTCATGGCGTCCCTTATCTGTCACGGTAAGATTGCCGCATTCAATTTCATCGGGCAACTCGCGATCCTCCAGAGAAGACAAGTTAAAGGTTCCAGTTTGCTGGAGTTGATCTCCCACGTAGGTTTCCCAGCGCAACATATCACTGCCTGGATCGTCGCCGTCTTCCTTGACTTCCCAGGTAACTCCCGTTGCCTTGACATACATGATTTCATTGACGAAAATCGTCTTGATGTCCGGGATGAGAGTTTCAACATCAGTCAAGGAGACTCCTTTTACTTTGAACAAGTCATAGTTGAAACCACCCACAGGGGTAACTGCCACCAAGAGGAGGGGCAACAAGGTTCGAAGAAGCATCATGATGGGCGGCAACACTGATGCAGGTTGTGCAAAAAAATTGATGGGAGAGAGGGTGAACTGAGATTTCAGTGATGGAAGGCAAATGAGCAGAATTCCAAGGTGTCAAGGTCCAAACTAGCCAGAGTATTGATTTTCTAACACTGCAGTGTCAAGTGTTTGTTTTCGGAAGCCTTGTTTGTTGATTTTATGAGCTGTTTGGAGCTGTGTGGGAGCTTGCGGGAGCCCTCGAAAAAGAGAAAACGCGAAAGAAGATCTCGATGGTTCAAAAGAAGATCCCTCCCGTACCGTACGTAGTGATAGGTACTGGTGTCAGCGTAGACCTTGAACCAAGCAGGACGAGAACCAGCATCTTCTTCTTTCTTCGAGGGATGAGAACATGCTGAAGACTCGATGGGGATGCTGGTGGAAGCGTTCCAAGGAAATTTTGGCAAACACTGCCAGCTTCCGAGAAAACGCTGACACTGTGACACTGTGACACTGTGAACTGTGACTCTCACTCATCACTGCACACTGCACTCGTACTTACTAGCTACCGTAGCGGTAGCTAGTAGTACTTCAGATTTTAGATTTAAGGTGCCAACCTGCAAGCCTGCAAGCTGCAAGGCACAACACAGTTCCTTTAAATCGTCCCTTCTCTCGTCTCAATAATCTCCCGATGAATAAGCCATTAAGTCTCAGGCGGATCATAAACCCTTCCTTTAGAGTCCTCTAAGTCCAAAAAGAGTACTATAAATCCATGTGACATTCACTTGTACTGATACCGGTACGGTACAAACAAATAAATCTCGGCGGTCGGCGGAACATCTCAATCTCGGTCTCCCGAAGGCAGTGGAACGCTGGAACCGCCACCAGCTGGCCTGCAGCCAGAACGCTTGGGACCACCCTTCATCGCGATGGAAGTCCCAAGATCAAATTTGTGACCTTATTATGGTATATGCTCTCGGTGCTCGCTGGCTAGCTAGAAGCGGCCGAAAGCGAATACAGATCTAGCTACATCAGGATGTCGAGAGCTACATCAGGATCTCGAGACCTACACAGTTGGGGTAGATGGGTGCTGATACCAGGACAGATCCAAGAATTGCTTGGCTAGCACGGCGCCTTCTGGCTCGGACATATTCGTTCAGCAAGGGATGCTAATGGGAGTGAACCATGCGCAGTGATGTTGCATTGCTTCAACAGAACTAAAATTATAAAATGACTATGTTTCTAGTGGACAACAAGGTACAGCAGGTAGGTGATCTAACGAAAACAGCCACCAACATGCATCTAGAGCATGTCAAAACGGGAAGAAAACGCACTGCATCAACGACGAAAGACAAAGGTGGAACGGCGCCGGTCGTGTCGGAGCCCGGCCTCATCGCCCTTGCGGACCCGTATAATTTCTTTTCGTAGAATGTTTTCAATCTGGCTCATTTCCATTCGTTCACTGGGTTCCTTTGCCCATCCACGCCTCATGCACAGTTCAATAGGTTTGGGCCAACCTTGTCGTGGAATTTGGGGACGCTTGTGGGGTCCATTGTGGACTTCTTCCCAGAACAACCGCAAGTCCGATTCATACTCTTTGAATGGCATTTCCAAGGCCATGATTTGCCAGAGAAGCACGGCAAATGAAAAGACATCAACTTTGTGATTGTATGGATCGCTCTTGGCCACCTCTGGAGCCATCCAGGGCAAAGAACCCGTCATGCCAGTGAGGTTGAAGGTAAGATCTCTCTTGGCGTTTTGTGGTGGTAGTTCTTTGGCGGTACCAAAGTCAAACAGCTTGATATCTCCTCGCACATCAAACGCACAGTTCTCCGGCTTGAGAGTAGTGAATTGTAGTATTTGTGCACCAATTGCATGGGGTTTGCCGAGATGGAAAGATCAGAGAGGGAGCAGTCAAGGAACATTATGATTGCAAAGCAAACTCACCTTTGTGTCTCTGTAGATAATATTCCTCTCGTGAAGGTATGCGATGGCCGAAGCCAGGTCAAAGCAAGCCACCAGCCGTTCTTCAAGCAATTTCTTCTTTTTCTCTAGATTCGACGGACTTGATTCAATGGTAACTGGGTTCATTTCCACAGTGTCTTCCTGTTCCTCTTTTTCGTCGTCATCGAACTCTTGACTGCTTTTCCGTCCAAAAATACATCCCAACTTGGAGGCTCGACTGGACGTGCTCCTCGTGCTGCTGGTGGAATCTCGTTTGGAGGGTGGATTCTTTTTTGGCATTGGTGGTGGTTTGGGGAATACTTTGGCCCATGCTTCGATGCGTTTTTCAAGGGTATCATAGAGTCTGTCCATGACAATAAAGTATTGTGGATGATACCGACCTTGTTGACTGACTCCTCGTAGTTTGACAATATTGGGATGTTCAATTGCAGATAGAATGTGTGTCTCCACGGCCATGTCCGCCAGTGCCTTGACCATTAAATTGTCATCGGCCTTGTCCACTAGGGATTGTTTGAGTATCTTGATGGCATATCGAGCACCACTATCGTTTCGAATGCAATGATCGGCAATGAATTTCCGACCTTGGAAATCTGGGTCCTCTTCTTCATCTTTCTTTTCCACCTCGACACCCGTTTCTTGGGGACGATGGCTGTTTTCATGGGCCGAGATATCAAAGGCCAGAACTTCGGACACCACACCAAATCCACCCTCACCGAGGCGCTTGCCCAGAGTTAATTCCGAAAAGGCAAATCTGGGAAAGTCATCCGAGGTATCTTTAATGGTACTCTCAGCAAAAGTCTCCTTGTAGACACCCAGAGCTCGTTCCGTTAGTTTCTCATTCCGATCAGATGACATGATGGTCTGTGGGAAACTTTCTTCTGGCTGGATTCGGGGCAGCAATCTGTGTTGGACCGGATGATAAGCTAGCTCTAGCTGGAGCTATCCTATCACCAAGCGACCGCTGGTGCAGTAACCTGCCAGCAGCCAACCTTGGAATAGGAAACAGACGGGCCACTTTTGTTGATCGCCGGTATCCGTGTGGCCGTGTGGCCTCTGTTGGCGATGAAATTCGAAGAAGATGATGTTTTCTTCTCGAACTTCCGCCATGCATGCCCGCACTTCCAATTTTTGTGAGCGCCAAACAAGCGAGCCTCCGCGCTCGCTGGCTTGCTTCTAAAGTTGAACCCAAAACCTAACCCTACTTTTCTGGAGCTACAACCGAAAACTCCTCGAGGCGTCGCGTCGTGTTATTTTTTAGGGTCAAAGTGTACAGTGTACATGTACAACCGAAAGACAGTATGTGTGGTAAATGGCCTGGGTTTGCGGGACTACAGTATCGGTGGAGGAGCAACTTTAGATGACTTCTTATGACTTTTTGATCTTAGAGATTGTTATGTGGTGTCTGGTGTCTGGTCCTGATGCGGTTCCTCGCTGGTCAAAGCGTCAAAGCAAGCCGTTTTAGCTTCCCCACCCGACAGCAGAAGGGCAGCCAAAGGGTGCAACTCGATGGCTAATGCTCTCGTTTCTTGTCTCTCGTTGCCATAATATATATTGCATTCTGGCTGTGTCTCTTGCCTTGCAGCAGCACCTTGCGATGCCTTCCACCATGACTACCGGTACCACCAAAGAGTCCCAAGCAACCGTTCCCCTCAAAAAGGCCAAACTAACAGACGAAGCTGGAGACTGCGTCTCTTCCAAGGCTCGGCACAGAATCGCTACTTCGGATGACGATGTTGCCCTGTTGAATCGATCCGATGTCTGGGTCGATAATGTTCTGCCGTTTGTTGGCATGGGAAACTTTGTGTATGTTGCCAGTGTCAACTCCCGCCTCAAGCACTTGTACGAAGCATTCTGTCGCGCACAGACGCAGCCTCCTCTGGTTCGTGACCACGATGAAGACACCCTTCGCAACGCGACCAGCCATGACACCACCCACCGCGCCGCCTTTGCCAATGTACCCTCCGCCGAGTTTTGGGTCAAGGATGATGCTTCCGTCGACTCGCTTGCGAGTCATGTCTGTCGAGGAGCCGCCAAGATTGGAAGTTTGGACGTTTTAAAGTGGGCCCGTGAAAAGGGGTATCCATGGGATGAATCTACTTGTGCTGAAGCTGCCAAACATGGTCATTTAGCAACATTGAAATGGGCTCATGAAAATGGCTGTCCCTGGGATGAAAGCACATGCACACAAGCTGCCACAAGTGGATATTTGGATATTCTGAAATGGGCTCACGGACAAGGCTGCCCTTGGGATGAGTGGACTTGCGCTGCTGCCGCCGAGCATGGACAGTTAGAAGTTCTCATGTGGGCCAGGGAAAATGGATGCCCCTGGCAAGAAGATACCTGCAAGAAAGCTGCTAGAAATGGACAATTGGAAGCATTGAAATGGGCTCGTGCCAATGTGTGTCCATGGGATGAAATGACCTGTGCTGCAGCTGCAGAGCGTGGTCATTTGCATATCCTCCAGTGGGCCCGTGAGAATGGATGCCCCTGGGATGAAAGAACCTGCACAGAGGCAGCTCACAAGGGTCATCTGCATATACTCAAGTGGGCCCGTGCACATGACTGTCCCTGGGATACCAGAACCTGCTCGCTGGCTGGATGTGGTGGCCACACAGAAATCCTTGCGTGGGCCCGTGCAAATGGTTGCCCTTGGGATGAGGAGACCTGCGCATTTGCTGCATGTGGTGGTCGTTTGACAACACTCAAGTGGGCAAGAGCAAATGGCTGTCCATGGGATGAGAGTGCATGTTACAAGGCTGCAAGCAAGGGAGAAATGGATGTTCTGAGATGGGCCAGAGAGAATGGTTGTCCATGGGATGAACATGCTTGTGCCATGGCCGCAGCAAATGGGCATTTGGAGACTTTGAAGTGGCTACAGGCCAATGGGTGTCCCTGGGATGAAGAAGTGTGCAGTAGTGCTGCCGAGTGTGGAGATATTGAAACCCTTCGATGGGCACACGAAAATGGCTGTCCATGGGATGAAGATACCTGTGCCGCTGCTGCCAAAGGTGGTCAATTGGAGACGCTAAAGTGGTTACGGGCGAATGGTTGTCCATGGGACCAAGATACTTGCGTCCATGCATCGCAGTTTGGACACAGCAAGGTTTTGAAGTGGGCTATCGCCAATGGCTGTCCAAATGTGTGAGTTGTTTGGTTCTGTATCTACTATATATAGCGATCGGTAGAGTAGCTTGATAAGGAAATTTAGCTCGCATTAGCTTTATCTGAAGAGATTCTCTTGTCCACGAGACGATCGACAGGAAGTGCTGTTACCGCTAGCTAGGCCAAATATGAGGACTGCTTGGAGAGTTCCCAGAGCTAGCCACCAGCCACCCATACGAAGCATCAAAAGGTGATATTCTTCGGGTTGATCAGTGCGTCCGGAACTCCAACCAATGGTTGGGCCGCCCATTTGCTTGGTAGAAGCAACTAATGGGAAAACAGATAGCTATGTGTTAGAAAGAAAAAAGTGAGGTAAAAAGATTAGCCACACAGCAGGCAAAGTTACCAATCCAATAGATTGGACACAACTAACTATCAACCCACCTCCAGCAAGAGTGTACAAATCGGCATAAGAGAGACCAGCACCGGCATACTTGGCTTGGATTGGTACCAATTACCAATCATTCCACTGCTGTTACCGCCAGCCCGCATTTCCTCCGTGAGCCAATTCATCCTTGAAGCGCCTGCCTCCACCTGATCTCATAGGTGTCAGATACTGGTACTGTTTTGTGGTGGCCAAAAAACAAAGAAGGTGCTGCAAATGCTGAAATAATTCAAATATCATAAATTATTGAATACTGGTGATGAATTCACCAATTTGTTGAATGGATGAATTGGGATGAAAATGATGAATCCGTAATGACTGGAGCTGAATGGTAATGAAAATTAGTACTGTTTTACTATAGGTAATGATGAATGGTGATGAATTCATCACCGTTATGTTAAATAGTAATTAATGGTGATGAAAATGATGAATGATATCTGTGATGAATGGTGATAAAACTATATAATTAATTGTTGATGAATTCAATTCCAGATTTTTATGTTTTCCGGGACCTTCCAAGCTGGTGATGTTTGAAGGTGATGTTTGAGTGACTGTCCGAACTTCTGAACTCCCGAACTCCAGCGGTATTGCTCCTCAGCTGCTTCCGATATCGCGACTCGCACCGGTGGCTTCTGGCTCGTCCACTACCTGGTACCGGTATCGGCACGCCACTAGGTAGTGTATGTCATACGGAGCGGCTACTAAAAAAGCGCTACCTCGGTTATTGTAAAACACACTCCTCCCTTTATATTAAGATACCTCTAAGTTCACCTGAACCCTAAAGGCATCTTAGCAAAAACTCAAATATCTGCACTGAGAATCTTCTTAGAATATTGTTAAGATTCAGGGTCCAAAGGCAACATCTTAGCTTTCTTGTCATTTCTATTGACCATACTAGTAGTATGGTACATACAAACCTTGCTACTCTGCTTGCCACCTTACTGAACATACCCTTAGGAGGAAAAAGGGAAGAGCAATGTATCATCCGCCGGAGGCAAAACTTTTGACTTTTGGCACCTGTTTTTAAGGAATTTTGTTGTAGAAAATTGTCATTGTATTTCTCTCAATCTCTTATGTGCCCAAGGGAGAGTGCTTACTGGCTATCTTAGCTCAAGTGCAAACATTCCAGCAAACCTCAGTACTGGACATCTTTTATCTCCGACTCTCTTAATATAAAGGGAGGAGTGTATCCAGTACGGGAACGGTACCCGGACCGGTACTACAGTAGCCACTTTCAATTCTTGCTTCAATAAATATTATGGGAGGTCAGTGGTGGACATCTATACTAAAATGATCCAATTGCCGAATTGTCATGATGGAGTCGAGTTTGACCACTTTAGTTAAATCTGTCTGACTTCAAGTAATACTTATTATAGCTTACTTATGTTTTGCGAAGGGAAAAGGATGACACAAAGAACCCCTCCATCACCAAACATGACCAAGTTGAGTCCAAGTTTGTACGGTATTAATAAGGCCAGTCGCCAAGTTTTCTACAGCAAGTTCGGAGGTTCGGAGGTATTAATACATTAATACAGGTACCAGTCACTAGTACCTACTGTACAGTACGGTAAAGGTGCGCCTCGGTGCGATGTTCCGCACGTGCCTCCGCATTCCGCCACACAACGAACAAACTTATCCCACTCCCTCCCCCCAAAAAAGACATTCCAAAAGTTTCCGCGTCGAAACAAGTTCACCCCTTGCGATCAGTGTACCCTGTACCCTCCAAGATGACGGATTCTGCAGCAACCGACGCCATGAAAGCTCATCGCAGCAAGGACTTCACGATGCACATAAGATCTCATAGCAGCGGCGATTTTTCCATGAACGATGCCAGCGGGTTCAGCGAGTCGATTGAGCCCGACAGTGTCAATCGAAAGGAGCAACAAAGGTTGCGTCGAGAAACCGAGCAAACGTTGGCTGTACGAGAGAATCGAGCCGTCGTTTGGTTGCGTTTCTTGGTCATGTTCCTGCTGATTGCGGTGGCAGCCTTGGTGTCTGCTGGAGTCTTCGTCTACACGAGGGCCAAGGAAAAGGACGATTTTGAAGACGCCTTTTACATTCACGCCGACCAAGTCACGGATGCCTTTCGGTCCGCCGTCGAGAGAAAGTTGGTGGCCATTGGGAGCTTGGCCAACGCCATAACCACCTATGCTTTGGACAGTGGATCCGAGTTTCCGTTTGTCACCGTCTCCAACTTTGCCGTGAGAGGCTCCGATGTACGTGTCCTCTCGGATTCGTTGGTCATTCATTGGTGTCCCGTGGTGACAGAGGAAAAGCGGCCTGCTTGGGAAAACTATACCATGGAGAATCGCTTCAAGATCAATGAGGGCTTTTCGCAGGATCAGCAGCTCACCAAGGTACAAGATGAGTACTTTCCCGACTTTAGGAGATTTGACGACGAACAGCCCGAGGAAGACGGCTCGGGTCGTCGACAACTACCGCAGCAGCACGGATTGGATGCACCAGCCGATGCCAATGTTCTTCAGGATGGATCTGGTTTCCGACCAAGAATCTGGAATCCGCAGAAGAATAGAACCGCGGAACCTGATGGAACGGGACCATACCTACCCTCCTGGCAGCGAACTCCGGTCAACAAGGGGAGACAGCAATTGATCAATCTCAACTTTGTTCATGCAAAAGTCTTTCAAGGCATTGATTTGCTAGGTACCTTGATGGCTGACCCAAAAGTTATCATCAACCGAATTTCAGTCCCTCTGCCCTCCTTCTTCCAGCAGGTAACGGCAAACATCAAAGCCAGCCAGTATCGAAACAAAGTTGACGAGTACCTCGAAGATCCGCTCTCCTACCTTGCCTATCCCGTGTTTGATTCCTTCAATGTCACCACCAGAAAGATGGCGGGTGCTTTGATCTCGAATCTCTACTGGCGAATGTACTTTCAAGGTGTTCTGCCATCAAATGCGCGAGGCATTATCTGCGTCTTATCCAATTCCTTTGGGCAAACCTTTAGCTACCGCCTCGATGGACATGATGTCACCATCCTCGGACAGGGAGACTACCACGACGAGAAGTACTCGGAAATGATGGCCTTTCAGGATGTGACAGCATTTGTCAAGGGCACGGCCAGTCCCGAGACACGGGGATACCTCACGGTGCCGCTTCACCCCAGCTTTGGCCTCTACACGTTGCGAGTTTATCCCAGTCAGGATACGGAAGACGAGTACAGAACAAACAAGCCTGCTGTCTACACGATGGCTGTTGTATTCATCTTCTTCGTCACTGCTTTGGTGTTCATTGCGTTTGAGCGTTGTGTCCAGATGAGACAGGAGATTGTCATGAGTCGCGCAGTGCATACAGGTGCTATTGTGAACTCGTTGTTCCCGCAGGAAGTCCAATCGAGAATGTACGATGCAGCTGAACATCAAAATCAGAAAAGGGCAAAGAATGTGTTGCGTCTGGGCTGGCTATCAAGGGAAGGACTTGAAGCCTATTGCATGGATGATAGTAGCAGGGCAGGAGATGGACAGCCAATTGCCGACTGGTACAAAGATGCAACAGTCATGTTTGCTGACTTGAAAGGCTTCACGGCGGTGAGCGCTTCCTCGTGTTTGCTTGCATCCATCCGTCTGATAGCCAGCGAGGCCTTCTCACATATTCTTTCTCAATCTTTGTTTGCTGCGGGTACAGTGGTCGGCTGATCGCACACCACATGATGTCTTCCACCTACTGGAGTGTCTATACAATTCCTTCGATGCAATTGCTATGAAACGTAAAGTGTTCAAGGTCGAAACGGTAAGCATTTCCTTCTGTCCCAGCTGCTCTATTCTGGAACTGGTTTTTCTCAACACTTCCAAACTTTCTTTTCGATACCGCGCCGAATATGATTTAGATTGGAGGTACGCACAGGTCTCATCTAATCGACATGGCGACCAAACGATGGTCAAACATTCTAACCAGTGGTTTGATCATCTTTCGCTGTCAACTCTGTTTGCACAAGACTGCTACTTGGCAGGTAAGTATAGGAAACTACATGTCACGCCCAACCACAACGCCATCATGGCAGCATGCTGCTCACATATCGCCTTTTCTACACAGTATGCGGTGTTCCCAATTCTAACCCCAAGCATGCCGTAGTGATGACAAGGTTCTCAAATGACTGCCTCACAAAGATGGTGGAAGTAGTGAAATCCCTTGCTTCTCGCTTGGGCCCAGAGACAAAAAATCTCCAGCTCAGAGTCGGCTTGCATAGCGGCCCAGGTAGGCAGATACAAGCAGCCTTTCATTGGGGGTTGAGTGTTCTGCCACTTTCCCTTCTAACCAATGCTTCTGCACAATCCCTCCCTTTCAACTATGCTTGGTGAGTAAATGCACCTTGATCGTGATGGTATCATCGTATGAAGTCATGACATGCAAGCTAACTTGGCCGTCTCGTTGTTGCCGCCCCTTGCCAACAGTTCTCCAGTTACTGTGAGGATCTTTGCGGCGATGCTTTAGGATCTCCCTTCGCGCTTTCTCAAATCCTTTCTTTTGGGCTTTTTTGGGACAGGCTGGTGTGCTTCGTGGGCAGAGATGCAGGTTCCAGCTCTTTGGAGATACAGGTAAACGCATCCTCGAAGGGCAGCTCGATTCAACGGCAACGTCGCTCATATCTAACCCCGTTGGTTTTACGTTGCTACATCGTCAGTCAACACCGCAAGCCGAATCGAGACTACAGGTCAAGGCGGGAGAATCCATCTATCAGAATGCACAGCGGAGGAGCTCCGAGCCTTTGGGAAGGGTTCGTGGCTTGAGCGGAGGGACACTTTGGTGGCAGCCAAGGGAAAAGGGCAATTACAGACGTAAGTTTCAAGCAAGAACTAGCTAGATCTCTGTCTTTGTCGGTCTCCCTAACTGACTACGTGTCTGGCTGCTACCGGTACGAATGTTTGATACAGCTATTGGGCAAATGTAGCTTCCTCCGGAAACGATTCTCAGTCGAGTGGTTTCATGGCCTTTGATGAGAACCTTGATCTCTCATCGAATCCGTTTGATGTTGAGCCCGAGAGTCAGGATCCCGATACCAGTACTACCAAGAATCTAGAAGAACAAATATGCATCCCAGAAACAGCTCCCATGAACTCATCGCCCGTTATTGGTCCTGATCTGCAAAGCCCGCATGATCGAATTTTGGCTGAGCCTGGCTCAGTCCAAAGCGCACTGACAAATTCGGTCGGTGAAGAGCACGAGGGCACCCCAGAAAATACGTCGGAGCCAGAAAATCTCACTGACACCGAGCTGCGAAGCCACGTTGTGTCGGTTTGAAGAACGCCCCCTTTGTGTTCAACCATACCGGTTTTCACATTGGTTGTTGAGACCGTCTGCCAAGCAAAAGAAAAAGGCTTTTAAAAAAGAGCATCGCCACCGTGGCTAGCAACTGCAATAGCAACCTCTTAGCTAGAATGCTGATACAAACTGTAGCTCGAAATAGAAACTGTTGTAAAGTGTGTGGAAAGGTTCCAAGCAACGAAAGAAAAGATGCGAAAGCTCGAAGGTCGGTGGCAGACGCGCTTGCTGTGTTGGCATGGGGGGTGTATCAACTCGAGGCTTGTCATCAACCGGTTCGAGTTGCTCCCAGCTGAATGCTTGCTTAGCAGCCGACTCGACGACTATAGACTCTGTGTCTACCCTGTTCGGACTGGCGAGGAAACGACTAAAGAGGGACAGAGAGGTGTCGCCGCGCAGTGTTACCTTGTCAGAGCAAGACCTTCCTTGTCACCAGGTGTATCAAGATACAGTAGAGTCTCATCTCCTGCTTATACCATTTTTATATTGCTCACAATCTAGCTACGGTAGAGAGCTATCTATCAGAAAAGCAACATCCGTATAGCTATCCTGTCGTATATCCGCCAAATTCAGTGGTACAGCCTGAGTAGCATGACTATCATCTCAAAAGCTTCCGTTCTCCTTGGACTGGCCGTTCTCTTCACCGCTGCGCCTGAGTGCTCATCCTTTACTACAGGAGTTCACACAACATCATACACCGAGACAAGAAGTCCCTCCAACAAACCGGGACACTCTACGTTCGCAGCGAAAAGAGGGGTCAGGGTGACCAACCTCATCCAAAGAGAGGTGTCGACCATGACAGTACCGGTACACGGCGAAATCACCAAGGAGAAACTATCTAGGAGTTTGGAGGTGGAGCTTCAGCAAAGGTTTTCCTCGATGCTGGACAATGTCTCGGAAGAAGAGATGGCAAGTTTCTGCACAAGTTTGGAAGACAATCTGTTGGAGATTTCTTTGCAACTTCATTTCCTGGGAACCGACTAGCTGTAGTTCGAGCAATGTCTGTAGAGCCATGACGCAAAACTTGGCATACCATTCCATGAAAGCACTTGTTTAACTTATTTTTTTCATATAATAACGCACTCTCCACGATATGCCCATACGTACAATGATACCGATACCGGCACAGCAGCCCGTGGCTTGCAGGAGCTTGGAAGCTCGGAGCTTGAATTCTCGATAGGTTTCAAGTGATGCACTAATAGTACCCCGATTGGAGGTGATAGGGGCTCAGCCACAAGCCGCCTCTTTCGTGCCAGTACTCGCTTCAAAATCTCTGCCTTTGAAACCCTGAGATGGAGCAGAGTGCGTGTTGGTGGCTCTTTGCTTGTGTTCGTGGTTGCGAGCGTTTTTGTGTCATTGTTTTTCCCCGGGACTCTCACTCGTGAACCAACGCCGAAGGCGACTTTTCACCACAACAATGGCCACAACGACACAACCACAAGCAACAAGAAGTCTGCCATGGATGCCCCTGTCGAATCATCAGCGGGCTCGCCTCCCTGGACTGATGCTGCCGAGATCCCCGAGCCGCCTGATATTCCGTCGTGTGATGCGTGTGGTAAGGCATTTTCCGGCAGATTGGTGTGCGGCCATTGTCATTTGACGTGGTACTGCAGCAAGGCTTGTCAGAAGATCGCGTGGAAACAACAGGGACACAAGACCAAATGTAAAACCATGAAAGAGACTTGTCAAGACACGGCTCTTGCCGTTGTGACTGAAATGGCCAACACGGCAGCTCCTCCCATTCTTCGCGTGCAAAAATTGGATGGCTTGGACTTGGAAGGACCCTTTCGAATTGCCCTAGAACAACACAATCTTCACCAGGTCATTTATGACATGTTGTTGGAAGATCGGCAGTCAGTCCAGAAGCGATTTCTGCAAGGCAACAACATCAACAACAGCTTCCAGCATGCCTCGTTTGTCCAGTGGATCATGACCACCTTGTTTCGTGGTGGACGCATCAGTCCCCGCGCCGTCCAATCCTCCAACACTCGCTATGCCGACGCCTGCCGCGTCAAGGCGTTTGTCTTGTTCAAAGAAGATGCTCTGGAAGTTTGGTGGGACGCGTCCATGAAGTTTGTCGTCCAAGTGGTCATGGACAAGAAGCTCTTTCAACGCCACAAAGAGCTCCACGCGGGAATTCATTTCATGGCCCGCGACATTCTCGCATCGTGGAGTCAAATCTTGACTTGTCCCAAAGCCGCCAAGGCCATTTTGTACCACAATGATGGAACAAAGGCAGTGGCTCGGGCCACCTATCTGGCCACATCCACCAAGCGCACGCTTCAGAGCTTGCATACACCGCGGGATCCTCGGGCCGTATTGGAGGCATACCTGAATCAAAACTTGGCCATGATTGACTATTGGTGTCATTTATGGAAGATCCCCGTAAATGTGGAACAATTGGCGGGATTTAAAGATGATGTGGCTCAAAAAATGTACCAAAACATGGCCAAGCCATTGGCACAAGGGACCATTCGAAAGGGATTCGCCCTGAACAATCAAGAGACACAGAGTGCCATGGCGCAACCGGTGGATTGGTGAATGGCCATTTCTCAATTTCGTTGCTTTTCCAGTGGGCGGTGAAACAGAAAGAAGGCGACTGTAATCTCGCGGCGGTTGGTGTGCTGGGATCTCTGTATTGTTTTGAGGGGAAATCAGGAGGTCCAGCATGTGTTTGAGCTGTCAGTAGCTGGGGACCGGTAGAGGTTCTATTCCAGTGTGTACGTCGGGGTACGGTAACTTTATAATGTAGTGAGTGAGTTTCTAGTACAATTGGGTGGGGCTGGTCCTGCTCGGACAGATCATGCTTGTTGTGGGGCGGTTTTCGGTGTGGTGCAGATCCCAGCGTTTTTCAAGTTGCTCCGCGAGGACCAGGAGTAGGGCGGAGTGCAGGGCCTGGTGTTGGGGCCTGGGGTAGGATGCAGGACAGAATTCGGGCAATGTGTAAGAACCTTTGTTCTACCTAGAAGCTACATGCAACAGTACCGGTAGGTCCATTAGTAAATCCAAAGTAGTGGTGGGCTTGAGGCAGGTTTCTGGGGAGTGGATCAGCCGAGACACCCCAGAAGCAACGTCGTTGAATGATCACAGGCATTGAACCTATTGAACCATTCAAACACTCGTGGGGATGCGTTCGCAGCCTGCGGCTGCCTCATCTTTTGGCCTGTTCTGTAAGCCAGCGATTTGGGGATACTTTTGTCCACTGAGACCGCCCTCGAACTTCAACACGTTTCCTTTGTGCTTTCTAGCTACCGGTAGCTAGTCTGATGCCTGAAACAATTCACTATTCTACTAGCTAGTAATCCACGAGCTTCGCTTCTTTATGGAAGATGTCTTAGAGACGCCTTATTAATTAATAGCTCGTAACTCTCGTCTCTGTCATTTTGGTTTTGTCATCTTGTAGTGCAACCTACGGAGTGGTGGAACATCGCTGAAAGGCGATACCGGTCCAATGATTGATGATGGAGCGATGGAGCAGTATGCTCTTAATTAATTCTACCAGTAGCTACTTTCAGGTCGCGTTAGTTTCTCTTTCTTCTCAAATCGCCCCCGATAAACCATCACATCATTACAATAAATGCTACTGTATAGTCTAGTTCACGTATTCTGGTGCAGCAAAGCTGTCTCAGCTGTGTTCAATTCGCTTTCAACTAAATCTTTAGAGTTTCGAGTTACTGATTACTGGCACCTTGTGCACTCGTGGATCAACATACAATTAATACTCATCCGTATCTTATTTTACTGTTTTGTTGGTGCTGATGCTGGTACGTACCGGTAACTAAAGTACAGCTGTTGATTGGTTAATGGTGGCAGCTGGCTGGTGGCTAAACTAGCTAGAGAAAGTGACGGTGTCTGTGTCTCTGTGTCTCTACCGGCAACAACTGGCTGGATAGCAGATCCCGCCGCTATTCCATTATCGCAGCTAATAACGGTACATCTTGCAACAAAAACACCAACACAAGGCTCTTTGCTAATCGTTCTCGCCGTTTTAAAATACTACTGCGTATCACCACTAGATAGCTAGCGCCACTCCTTATATCAGCGGACAGAGAAGAAGATTGCATTGGGTATTATATACCTCTTGGGATCTTCCTAAACTGTGACGAGGACGACGATCAGAACAGATCTGGATTTATCTATCGGTAGCAGCTGTTGTCTCCTGGATGCCTGGAAAAGCTCCTCTACCTCCGCTATCTTCTCAGTCTTATCTTTCAATTCGAGATGAGACGACTGTTCCAGCCCTGGGGCAGCCCGGTGGCTCTCCTGCTGATACTAGTAATACTGGCGAGACGAAGCGAATCGTCAGTCTTGTGCAATGAGACGTACAATCCTTGCGAGGAGTTGCTCTGGAAGGGATCCGAGTGCCGACAAGGCGTGTGTTCCAATCCCTTTGAGAAGGGTTGTCTGGTGGGTATGGCATCGACTCTTCAAGACGAGGAAAAGAAAGAAATGCTGTATTCCTTTTTGAACAAGTACAATCCGTCTCAAATACGAGTCTGTAGTAGTGACGACCCTCCTACAGCATCCGCGCAAGGTCTCTGCGTCAACCATTCCACTTCGTCTACCGATCGACGACAACAAGACGAACTCTACGCCGACTACAAGGAAGTTCGAATTCTCAGTCAAAACTGGGAGTCTGCCTATTTCAGTGCCTGGATTATGCAAATCATACTCAGTGAACTCTTGCATGTCCCAACTACTATTGAATCCCTGACGCGCAACCACAGTCTGCACAACAACTTTTACGATCCTTTGTCTCGACTCGAGTACGGAGATACCGACATTTGGAGTGCCCTCAAACGGGCCAATCAACTCGAAGCATCGGATTGTACACTAGTACAACAAAGGGACGATGACGATGAAGAATACCAGAGCTGCGGTAATGTCGTCATGGAATCTTGGTACGGCGTCACGGAAGAAACACAACGGCATTTGGAGCAAGGTACCATTGAAAACTTGGTGCCCTTGGGGGCCATTGGACAACAGGCGCTCTTTGGTACGTGACGTGCTACCCTAGCCAGTCAGCTTTTGCTTTTTGGAATTCTGTTCTAGCTCACTCATGTTTTTCCTCCCTGCATTTGCTCCTGTCAATAATGTTACTATTGCTTATTTTATAGTCACAAAATTCACCGCGGAAGCAGATCCAACGATACTCAATCTACATGGCATTCAAGGAGATGCCAATCGACACAAGTTGGCGGCCACCTTTAAGCGGCCCACTACGTGGAGGGATTACTGCGAATTGGTGTCGCCCTCCAACTGCACCGACCCCGATGACACTGTTGCGCAACGACCCCCGCTCGATGAATTCGAATACGATCGAATGCACGTACCGGACATGTACACGGGCCACTTTCGCGACACGGACGACAACAATTGCACCCTCCATCCAGACACGTGCACCGGACACATTGCCGATTTCCCCTGTGGATGGACCAGCTATGTCATTCCACAAATGTATCACAACAAGATTGCCCTGCGCAGTGAAGGAAAGGAACAAAGCAAGGGATACACCTATCAACAATTGAGTGACATGTGGGCTGCGGCTAATGCCACCAATTCCAATCTCGTGGGGATCTGGTGGACGCCCGAAGCGATTCATTCCACCTATCTCGGATCCAGAGCCGAGATGCAGAGAATTTCACTCACTTGGCCAACCCAACAATGCCAAGAGAAGCGCATTGCCAATGAGGACCGATGCAATTATGAAACCATCGAACAGCAAGTGGGCGTACCCGAAGGATCGTGTGACGAAGCACCCCAAATGCTCTACAAGAACATTGTCAAGAACATGCACACGGCAACTTACCATCCTAGCATTCCAGAAGCCAAACGCAGCCCAGCATACGATACCATCAAACTCTTTAGCATTTCCGAATTGCAACAAAGCGATATCTTGCAGGCATGGATCAACCGGAACATTGACAAGTGGGGCTTTGATCTACGAATGGCAACCTGCGAGTACGTGGTGGATAATTTGGATCATATCGAGTCGCTCATTCCTCGCACGTATCCACGTGTGGTCCGCGAGGGGAGTGTATACGAAGACCCGCTCATGATGTCTGCACTGGCATGGGCCACGTTGGCAACCGTGTTGACGATTGCATCCACAATCATTACATATGTGCGTCGGGAATGTTACGCAATACGCTATGCTCAGTTGGACTTTTTATTGCTGCTTCTTCTGGGACTCTTTTTGATTTGTCTGGGAGCCGTTGTAACTGTCATGGATCCAAACGACTTTGCATGCAGCCTTTCCCTTTGGCTGGTCGTCCTTGGCTACACAATCCAGCTGATCCCAGCCATTGTCAAGGCTTCGGCAATTCACAAGCTCATGAAAGCGGCACAGCGACTGCAACGGCTCGACTTGCCCAAGACACAACTCTTCGGGACAGTCCTCGGTGTGACAACAGGAGTCATCATCTATCTCGCAGTATGGACAGCCATGGATCCCCGACAACGGAAAAACGAATTCTTCATCCACGAAGAAGAAGTCACAGAACATGGGCAGACGATTGTGACGATGGAACCTTACTGCAGCTCCTCTGGGGCGTTTTGGAACTTTGTAGCGTTGGCTTGGTACTGCTTCATGATGCTAATGGCTACTGTTCTTGCCTTCAAATCACGCCACATTCGAGAAGAGTTCAACGAATCCAAGACTCTCTTCCTAATGGTCTACGCGCACTTTTTGTTCCTGGTTCTGCTTGTGGCTTCGCTTCTGTTTGATGGGGCTTTACCAGAAGCCTATTTGGTTGCCATCCGCAGCTTTATCTACAGCACCGACTCCATTGTCACTCTTCTCATTTACTTCCTGCCAAAGTTCACAGCCCACAACGAACCACGCCACATGATGCATCGTCAAACGTCTGCTGTCTTCCCTGGGAACCACAATCAGATTGGTGGTTCCTCCAGCATCATGAACCGGTTTTCGCCAGACCATCGCAATGGGTCTGGCCAACCGGGTTCATCTAGCTTCTTCAATGGGCATAATAGTGCACCACAGGATACCTCAAGCATTTTCAATGCGAATCGCCACCAACAGGAAAGGTCTCCATCGACAGAAGAATCTGAGGAAAAGCCCGCCAACGATGAAGACCAATGATGAAGTTTATGCCCGCAACTCTCGCGCCGGCAGAATCGAATCCATATGAACTCGACCATAGTCTCTGTACTGGCAACCGAGTGCCGATGCGTTGGCGACCTCACTGAACCCAACCACCCGAGAGCTGCTTGAGGAAGGCCGATGAAGACATGGCTTAGCTAGCCACGCAAAGCTGGCCGTTGCCCTGGATGGATCCGAACCGAATTGATGCATCGTCCTGCCCCAGTCAAAGAGGTTTCTCCGACCTCAAGCAGCTGCAGTGCGCTTTTGGAGGGAGTGGGGGCAGGTATCTTGCACTTCTTTTACTTCCCAACATTTTTGCAATTGCTTACAATCAGATTCAGCTAGAGAGTACCTTTTTCTATTATTATGTCTGTACCGTACGACCAAAGGCGCCATTTGTTCTAGCTACATGCCTATTAGATTTCATCTGGCACATCACGCAACTGATCCAAAAAGTCTTCAAAAAGATCATCCATCTTGACGGTCGCGGCCAGAAAACCTTGTCTGTCTTGATTTGAGACTGGTCCATCGGCTGCCTTGGCATATTTTTTGAGTGATTCTGCATCGGCCAATGCCTGTTTTTTCTTGTCCGCGTCAAAGATACCGCCCGCAATGCCCTTCATGTCGTCGGCAGATTGATAAATTTGACGCAGAAACTGACTAATGTTGTCCCATTCCTTCCTGTCAATTTCGGCAGAGTTATCCTTGACTCGTGTCGCCACGCCCTGCGCATAGACCAAACAGTGAGTGAGTAAGTCTTTGCGCAACGCTGCTACAGAACAGTGCTAGCTAGGTTTTAGCCGCATTCCTACCGTACCTTCAAGTCTGCCTTTACCCGAATCAATCGGGCGAATTGTCTTGCCCCTTCTGGCAGCATGGTTCCATCCGACACATCCGCCCAAGCGGGAAGGGCAGCCGCGATGGCAGCCACTGAGAATCCCTGTACAATCACATCTCGTCGGCTTGCCGAAAGCGCCGTTGCTGCAACCTTTTGTTCCGGAACGGGAATGAGGAATCCAGAGACGGTGCTCGTCAGCAGGAAAAGGATGGATAACCGCGATAACATCATGGAACTATCTGGCTGGCAAATATAGTGGAAGAAAGAGTTGAGTTCGCTGGTATGGTGTTCAACGATTGATGATGAGGGTTTTCCTCTTTCGGCAGGACGCCATTGTCACATCTTGATGGCACGTTCGTATGCGCGTGGCGTGTATCTTTCGCGATTGAGTCACTGAAATATCCGCGAGTAAAATCTTTCCTGGTTCGTGGATCTATGGTACGGTACTCAAGGCGTATGTATGTATGAACGTATCCTGTATCTTCAACTCGAACCAAAAGCCGAGCAATGGTTCAAAGAACAAAACAGGAGACCTGACCTCGACTACTAGCTAGCTAGTATTGAGGCTGGAACTATTGAGGCTGGAACTATCGAGCACTCTCACCAAAGAAGCGAGATTTGTTTAAGAATACCAATGATGATGATGATGTTCCAGAAATTGTCGTGGTTGGCGCTATTGGCCCCTCTCTTGGCCGAGGGATTTGTTTCCCCCCAGACACCAGCGTCATTGCCCTCCAGTCCGTCCACTACAAGGTTGGGTCTGTTTGGTGGGAGCGGAGCCAAGATTCCAAGTTCTCCAGCTGATCGGTAAGTGTTTCCTATCGTAGCACATACGACAAGGCGAAGGAAATTCGACTAAACTGACTCTTTTCTCATTGCTTCACGTCATTCCTTTTCCTCACTCTTCTTGAAAGAGATAATCAGGCCATTGCGGGAGTCAAAGCAGCCATTGGAAAGCCGAAGACTAGAGGATTCCCACTGATCGAATGTGAATTCCCACCACTTGTGGCTCTCAATAAGTTGGGCGATGGGTCAATGAGATCGGCAATCGAAGTCGATCAGGTGAGCTCCGCCTTTATTCTGGAGAATGATTCCCGCTGTGTGTGTTTGTCACTACAACTGCACCTAACTATCTTTGGATGCGTTGGTTGGATTGATTGTCATGGCTTATTTACGTACTTTCCAATTAATGTTGGTCCAGGCCAACCTGGCGTTTTGTTCCAAACTGATCAAATCCATTTCTGTTCCTCTTTTGGGTCCCAAAGTTTGGCTCTTGACCAGTGGCGGTGCCGCAAACGCATTTCAATCAAAGGCAGAAAAAGCCGTCAAGGGGTCGGCGACGGTGGCATCGCTCCGCAATGGAATCCCAGAAGGAATTTCCAAGGGAGACGTTTGCATCTTTATTTCACCCAATGGACGTGGAGACTACAATGTCGCCAAAACGCTGGCGGAAACCACGGCCAAAGCGGTCGTAGTGGTCAATGGACTCGCCAAGGATCAAGATAGTGTCCCTGGCAGAGCCACCATGGCATATTACCTCAAACCACTCACGTACAATTCACAGGTGGCGGGATACTTGATTCGAAGTTACCCCGGACAATGGACCGTACTGGATGCTGTGACGAAGAAATCATTGGGTTCCTTTTCCGATAACGAGATTCTGTTTGGAAACTCCAATACACCCGATTTGAGAGAGTCAGGACGACTCGTTCAAAAATCTACAGATGATCGGGCCATCGCAGCTCGAAGTAGATAAGTATTTACAACGCTAAACGACAGTCTCAACCAGAAGGTGCGTCTTGTCCAAGGAGGACTGGTTTGCATTGCGGCAAGGATCTATCTTTCGTGAACGGTCCAGATGTCTACTTGAGATTAGTCCATTGCCTCTACGTCGTTGCGACGGATAATATTGAGAACTGCTGCTTGGCAAAAGATTGCACAGAAGCACAGCTACGAAAAATAGAGACAAAATTTGCTGTTCTAGAAGCAATATCAAAAACTGGCTGGCATTCTCCGCCCGTGATCAGCGAGGAAGCTACAAATCCCAGTCGAGGTCGCAAAATCGGTGCTTCAAATGCAGGAGTTAATCAAAGAGCCCGTCATCGAGCCCATCCTCGTCATCACTCGGAAGATTGGTGTGGACAGTGAATTGCGTGTCAACAAAAGCGAGCGATGATGGGGCCGTCGCTATGTTGTTGAGGAAGGCACCAAGCTTTCCATGCTCCTGGTGCATTATCAGCTTTCCTCGCTCATGATTTCCCCACTCACGATACAACCTGACAGCCTCCAGCAAGTGATAGGATGCATCACTTGCAAGTTCGTGACGAGCGTAAAAGTCACCGAGACGTTCGTTGCCTAGCGCCTGGATATGGCGAAATCCTGATCGGCCGGCCAGGAGGATTGCTTCCTTGTAAAGCTTGACCGCTTCGGGAAACATTTTCTTTTTGGTGGATATTTTTTCTGCTTCCAGAATCTTTGCGTAATGGACCACATTGGGGTTGGATTTCTTGGCCCAATCGGCTATTTTGGATGAATGAATTTGTGCCATATTCTTGAATTTCTTCTTCCCCGTTCGTTGATATTCTACGTGGCAAGCCAAACCACAGTGAAAGTGGAGAGGAGGCAGCCCATAGGCCCCTGTGAACTGTTTATCGAAAAATCCTTTGTGTGCGTCGAATTCTTCGATTAGCTCCACCATGCGTTTGAAATCCCCATTCCAGAACGCATTGTCCAACCGCATCCGTTTGGCGTGGCCTTTGGCATTGCTGTGTGAATCGTCTGAGCACGAGAACAGCTCATCCCAATTGAAGGCTTGCCCATTCAAGTCTGACGCGTCTTCCTCCATTCCCGATTGGTTCAAGACGAGCTGCCATACAGCTCGCGATGCCCATGCGATTTGCTCTTGCTGGAGATCTTTCATCTGTTGAATGTAGACTTTGCAATCTCGCTCTAGCATATCCAGCGGTAGGCCCTGGTGGTACCCGATTTCCAAATAGACCATAATGCTCCAAAGTGCACTCTCGACATCACCTGTGCTGAGACCCCCTCGGTATCCATCCAGCAAAACTTTTCGAAGGGATGTCAGTGGCAGCTGCCAGTGCAGTACAAAAGATGCCGTCACAAACTGGCTCCTTGACTTGGCGGTTGTGTTGATTTGCTCTTTCCCATCGCCGACCTTTTCGAACAGCCCCAGAGACATTTCCCCAAACTTTCTGCAACCTTCTAGATCTCCCAAAGCTGCCGCCAACAACAAGCCCACGGTTGATAGAACGGGAGGCGTGTAGTCGCTGATTCCGAATTTGAGAGTGTATTTCAGGCCTTTGAATATCACCAACGGAAAGATTTCGGATTTGTTTTGGAAAGCATAAGTGACCAGCTTGTCGAGAAGCTTCATCACCCATTGCTTCGATGGATCCTTCATGACAGACAGAGTGGGGATTGCCTGTTCGATTTTCTTCACGTTCATCTCTGCTTTGATCAACCCTCCTAACGTATGGAAAACCCAACCGCGCTTGGGGAACTTGCAATCAAGCAGTTCCAAAACCTCGAGGCACTTTTCTTGTGCCAATCCTGTCTGTCCTCCGGCAGCAATAGAATCCAGCAGCGTGGTCCAAGCTCTCTGCTTGTCCAAAAGTGGCCGTCCGGCACATTCTTCTGCTCCAATGACAGCCTCGCAAAAGGCTTGAGTTTCTTCGACCTTCCCAATGCAGTGATGCGCTTCTGCGGCAGAGGAATAGAGTTGGAGGCACAGCCTGTAGTGGGTGGTCCAGGACCCTTCCGGAAGAAGTTGGATCCCTCTCGCCAAGTACGCCGCAGCACTCAGAAAGGCGGCACCCTTCATGGCCCTCTCACCAGCCGTTCGGTTAAGTTCCGCCAGCATGGCTCGTTTGGGATTGTTCTTGGGGATTTTGTTGGTGTCCTCGTCCAAGAGGTTGACTACGATGAAGATGTTGGCTTCGAGTTCCTTCTGATCGAATTCTTCCATGAGAAACTCTCCCAACTTGTACCGCCAGAGCGTCAGGTTTTCTGGATCGGCCAACGTCAATGCCGATTCCTGGAGTTTGTCGTGCGCCCACTGAATGGTCTTTCGTTTCTTGTCTATAATCAAGAGTCCTTCCTGATGGCACAAGTCCATAAAATCATCCGGATGAAAGGCTTCTGTGTTTCCCTTTTCGCTGGCGTCAGCAATGTGAACGGGCAAACCTTCCAAGGATCGCGTCGACTCTTCAATGGGTTTCATGCTGCCGCCCGCCGTGGGCGATTCGGGTGGGAAGAAGACTTCATCATTAAAGTGTTTGAGTACACGTTCAAAGACGGACTTTTCAAAGGAGGATCCCAGACATGCCACAATGGGCAACAGTTCGCGAATCCCATTGGGCAGCGTTTCCATCTTTTGTTGAATGATTTCCACGACATTTCTCGTGGCCGATTCGCGGAGTGTAATCTCTTCGGTACTCCAATCCCATCGAAACGTTCCGACGTTGAATCGCAACAACGGCGGAGCATCCCCGTGATCCGCCGCCAAACTCTTGAGGAATTGGACGACATAGAAAACGTTGCCACTTGTTTTTCGGTGTACGCATTCGGCCAAACTAAGTGCTTTTTCGGGTGTTTCGGCACTGAGTAGATCGACGAGTAGTTCATTGACTTGTCCGAGTTCCAGATTCCCAATGGGCATTTGATGAATGGCCAAGGAAAGGTCTTTGTCTGCCTGGACCATGGCCCCTAGTTCTCGCACAGTGGTCATGAGTGGATGTCGTTCATCGACTTCCTCGGATCGATAGGTGGCAATGACGATCAATCCTTGTTCGTGATTGTCTGAATTGTTGTTGAATTCTTCCGAGGCAATGCACGGTTGTGGAACGGTAGCTCGTCGACAATCCGTGACGAGCGTCTTGATCAAGTCGAGGGACGCTCCATCGGCCCATTGCGTGTCATCGAGGAATAGTACGACTCGACCAAAACCGCAGAGAACCCGCATCAGTTTGCGAAAGGCAAAGTTGAATCGATTCTTGGCTTCCATGTATCCAATACTGGCTCGTTTTGTTTTGCGACGACGAATACTGTTGTCGTCATTGTCGTCAAAAAAGTCGGAGCTTCCCGGCGAATCAAACAAATAAGCTCCCGCCGCGTCCTCGCTCCACAAAATTTGCGTCAAATCGGGAAATACCGTGGTGAGGACTTGCAGTTCATTGGCATCTTCGGGACCACCGTCGTCACTACCACTACTACCATTATTCCCACCCAATTCTCGTTGCAACGTGGCTTGCATTTCTTCAAAACTGAATTGCCACTTATTTCCGGCTCGATCGGGGTTTTCCTTGTGGGCGAGCAAACTGTCGCAGAGTTCTCGACACGCCATGGTAAATGCCGAATAGGGCTCATCGCCGAGTTGATCGAATTTGCCACCCAAATAAAAGCCGGCTTCTCGCAGTATCGTCGGTTTCAAATTGTGCACAAGGGCACTTTTGCCCGCTCCAGCGGGGCCACTGAGAGTCACCAATTGTCGGCGCTTATTGTTGTTGCTAGTGGCAGAGAAATGAGTACTAGTATAAGCGGGTGTAATTTTGGCGCGGCCAAAGACGTCCTTGAGTTGTGCCAATTCGGTATCGCGTCCGTACAACGTGGTTTCACTAAAGCGGAGTGTATTCATAGTCAGGGAGCTATGCGCTCGATCCATGCCACTGCGCAACGAATCACTGCGCGGTTTGATAATGGCCGTACAGCTGGATTTGCGTTTGGCGCGACCACCCGTCTCACCACTCGCAGTGCGGCCCAACGTAAAGACATCATCCACAGTGTCGGACACATCCGTCAAGAGGGAAATGCCGTCTTCGGTGGTCGTCCTGCCACTGTCATCGTGAAGGACGGAGATGGGTGTCTTGGTCTCGATCAGAGTAAAGCGCTTCTTCTTCTTGTCGTGCTGCTGTTGTTGTTTCCGAGGCGTGTGTTCGGACCGGCTCAGCATCATCAAGGACGACTGCGGAGGAGCGTCATCTGGGGGTGGCTGCATGGTGGAACGACGACGAAACATTGTGAACTATTATCTTCTTCTTCTCTCAGCAGGGGCTCAGACGGGTCAGATCAGGGACAGCGGTAGCACAGGGAGGGAGAGCGATGCTTTGAGTGGTGCCCAGCTGAATAACGATGTAAGTGAGCAGTAAAGAAATAGATAATGTGAGGGATCAACGAGCTCTCGGGGCCCTGGCAAGACTTGACAAGGATGCAAGAAGAATGGAAGAATGTCCCTGGATTACTGGTAAAAGTGGCTCCGCAGCAACAAAGGGAAGAGGGGTGCGCACTGAAGTCTTATAACACTGAACTGGCAGCTTTGCTACTCGCTAGATCTAGTACTTACTTCAGTGACAGTCAACAGAATCTTGGTTGGAAGAGGTTGTATGCGGCATCAACCACCAAGCTGGGTTCGGGGCTTTAAATTTTTGAAAAAATAGCGAGGCACAAGATACGATATTACCCCTGATCATGAACGGTGCGGTTCAACGCTTTGATTGCTTATTTCGTTGTGCGTTCAACAATGATTCCTTTGAAGTAAGTAACTTCTAACTCCTGGCAAGTCTTCTGGGTCTGGCACCATAATAAACCCGCCAAGTCAGATCCAAGTTCTAACGATCAAAATGTCCAGAAGCAAAGCTGCCCTTGTCTTCTTCTCAGAAATAGGTTTAGAGGGCTCAAAAGCTATGGAATGAACAAAGCATCCGCAACGGTTCGCACTATTTGCAAGCTACTTTAGTGTATTTATTTTAAAAGTTCGCACACAGTTATAACAAAGTTTCTTCCAAGTTTCGTCCTCAAGAGTACAATACACGAGCTTCAGAATACACCTTTGCCGTACGGTATGACTTACACGTATGTAAGTACTGTACTGTATCGATACCCCAGAACCTGTTCAGGGTTCATGCTTTCCAACCAACAACCAACAACCAACTGCTTCACGAATGGTGTGCATTTATTTAGTTTCGCTCCATAGAGGTGTGCCAGTTATTGAATCCGATCCTTGCATACCAGTACGGCACGATGTACATGTATTGTCGAAAGATTCCATCCATCTACCGGTACCATTGCCAGAAACATGGCTGCTTGCTGAAAGGTTTTTTCAATGTATGTGGTACGAAAACACCCATGTCATGCAGTACGAGTAGCGGCAGAGCTACGTACTAGCTAGCACTGGTACCTTCATTCAGCAACGCAGCACTGGCCGCAAGAGCTCGGGGCAGAATTGAGCGGCACATTTCAGCCATCATGATGGGTACAAGAAGAGACTCCACTCAATTAAATTTTATTCCATACCTTAGCTAATTTCAGCTGATTTCAACTCATTCGGCGCTTACGCTTTTTACGAAATCGAGAAATCAAACACTTTGTGGAAGCTTCACGGAAAGAACTGGCACAAGGGCTTGCTGACAGCTGGCTCTCCGCAAGATTTGGATAGTACCACTGACTTGCTAGCCGGCTAGCCTGCAAAATAACTGAAAATTCATTCGATTGATCGTTCATCTTCGATCTCAGCCTTTGGCCCTAAAGATTGTAAAACAGCCCTCTTGGCTTATATCCTGACGTCACATTTGGATCCCCCCTCCCAAATCTTTCATCAGCCTCATTTTGACGGCACAATCAACAATCATGGTGGCTATCAACGGGCATGTTACGCTTCATAGAAAGCTTTTCCTGTGTGTTTGGCTATGGCATATCTGCTTCATTCAAACTACCAATGGGTGGAGCGCCGGTGGTCTGGACCGAAGAGGCGCTCTTCAGCTTGCACAGACTTTGCTTTTGTCATCGGATGTTGCCTCCAGCAATCCGGTAGCAACAGCAGCGTCTCCACCGGTAATGCCTGATGCCCAGGTCACAGACAAGGTCTTTATGGATATTCGGATTGCCCGCCAAGATGGATCTACCTATATTCGCGACGATCTACCCGACACTTTTGAAAATACAGTCGTTTACATCCGTCTCAAGCTGGGGCTCTACGGCAAAGCAGCTCCCAATCACGTGGAAAAGTTTTTGAGTTATGTCATTCCTCCGCAAGACAACGACATGGAGAACCCATTTCCATCCTATGGTCGATCCAGTTTCCCTGCATTGGATCAGGATGCTGGTTTGCTACGAGGTGGATACATTCCATCCTTGCGCTTGACCGAAGTGGGTGGATCTTCGGCACTCTCGTATGGAGCACGGATTCTACCTGCCAAACTATGGATTGATCGACCCGCCGTGGAAAAATTGTCTCATTCGGCCAAGGGACTGCTGACGCACAAAAACTTGGATGCCACTCCCAATTTTGGAATCACCACACGTGCCGCCCCCTCACTCGACAATACTCAAACAGTCTTTGGACAGGTACTTTGGGATGAGGAAACATTGAATTGGTTTCGATTATTGGAAGATCTACCCACTTACTCCGTCAACCGACCGTCGGGATACGATGACTTTAACACTGGTGGAGCAGCCTCAGCCGTCTATAATGCACAACGAGAGTTGTTCCGTGGGGCTGCCAAGTCGTTCGGAGATTCTCGAATTGATAAAATCTACGATGGAGAACTGCTGCGGCGTATGGAAGTGACGCAAGTTGGGAGATTGTAACAAACGTACAGCAGCAGTAGCAGCCTAGTTTTTTAATAGCGAAACGAGCTAACTAAGAATGTTGCATTGGTGATAGTCGTACCTTACCAGCTTGCCAGAAGCATATTTGATCGGAGCAACCGACAGAAGCGATGAACCCCAAGCATGGATCCTTCGTTCAAGGCAATGGCTGTATTAGTATGCCACTTTACGAAGGAGTTCAGTGCTTTTCTGTTCAGGGAATGGATGTTGCTTCTGATTGGTGAAGAGGATCGGTGGACTCTGGATTGGGAATTGGCAACAAGCAAAACAATTATGCAAGCAAGCAAAGACGAAAGTGTGGAGAGGTACGAGTATGAGGGCTGAAGAGGGGTGGCTAGCTAGCATAGATAAATTCCTGATCCCGGTACGGGTACCGGTACATGTTGCTGGTCTTCTAGCTAGCTAGCGGTAGGCTCTACGGTACCATACCTGGGGCAAAGGTATCGGTACCAGGTACTGAAGTACATACGTGTGCACCTGAAGATTTAATTAAAATTTACTGGCCACATAGCCAATTTACAAGGAAGTTCTCATTGGCGCTGGACACCTCCAAGGCACGGGCACGAGGAGCGACGCCGAGAGCTCGTGCCCTCCCCTGCCCAAAGCATTTCTCACTCTTTTTCTTCCTCCTTGCCGCTACTCCAGAGTACTACTAGTAGCTGGTCTAATAGTAGCTAAGGTCTATTAGCAGTCTAGCTAGTAGGGTACATACGACAATGATTGCTCCAGTTGACGATGAACTGTTGAGCCTACGCATCAAGTCGGCGAGTCAAAAGTTTTATGGGAGGGATAAGGAGCTCAAGTCGTTGTCAAATGCCTACCAACGTTTGTGTCACCGCCACTACCACCGAATGAACGGACGGAGTGCCGCCAACAACGAAGTTGATACCACAACAACAACAGAAGCTGCGTCCTTAGAACCATCAGTGGCGTCAGAAGGAGCAGCTGCGCATCAGGTATCAATCCATGACGAGCCTGATGAGAATGTCGTCGTTCCCGATACTACTACTAGGGGTAACAAGAATGGAGGTACAACAAGTACAAGTTCATCTTTTCCACCTTCCAACGGGTGCTTGGCTGTCTACATAACCGGAGCATCAGGAGCCGGAAAAAGCACCCTAGTCTACAAGTTTATTGAGGAAATGGAATCGAAACAAGGAGAGCAAGACTATTTCGAAAACCCCCTTACGATAAATGGAAAGAAGGTTGAATATACCCCTTACCTCCCGTGTTATTTTCTTAGCGGAAAGTTTGATGAGCCCAGCTGCGAGGGAGTGGGCAGTAGCAATCCTTACAGCGCCTTTGTGGAAGCAATTGGTGGATTTTGTGCATCACTCATCCATGACCAACGACTACCCTTTGATGATCCCACCTTGCAGCCGATACGCCAAGCCGTTGGGAGTGACGGGAAAGTCCTGGTCGATCTCGTTCCAGATTTGGTGGACATATTAGGGCCGCAGCAAGAGCCTCCAAAGAGCTCCTCCAAGGACAATGCACTCCACCGGCTTCACTTCATCTTCAAGAACTTTTTGAAGGCTATCGGAACTATGCGGCCAATCGTACTGTTCATTGATGACATCCAGGTACGTTCGCAATGTTGCGTCGATCGATTGCACCCTTGCTGGCAACGACAACTCACCAGCTTTCCTGCGAATATGTATTAGTGGGTTGACCCTGCATCGTTAGCCTTAATTGACTCAATACTGAAGGATCCGTCCTTGGAGCAGATAATGTTAGTGGGGGCATATCGGGTTTCACAAGAGGAAAATGGTTCGTCAAGACACGATCGCAAAGAATCTTTTGATGAGTCCACAGCTGATGAAACATATACGAGTAGTCTGAGATCTCTGGAAAACAACAACAACTCGCGTGCCCCTTCAGATCGAAGCCAGCAATGGAACACAATGTCCATGGAAGACATCACGGACTGTAACGCTTTCATGGCGTCCTTGAAAGCAGTAAAGCCTTGCCTGAGAGTCATACAGGTACAGAATTTGTCGCGAGAAGTCATTCGAAAGTACCTATGGGATGTACTTGATTTGCCCGCAGAAGACGTGGCCGAAGTGACGCAAGTCCTCTACAGAAAGACTAGAGGGAACATCTTCCATATGCTACAAAGTCTGGACGAAATGCAGAGGAAAGGGATCCTGCGGTACGTCCAAATGTGCCAACAGTGGGAACTGGACATTGATGCTCTCGGCCATTATGCCAGTCGTCAAAAAGAAGCCCCGGGACAACGTGGCGTAGTCGCAGTTTTGAAAGACAAAGTGGAAAGCTTGCCCGAACAGGTGCAGCGCGCATTGACCGTGGCAGCTTTCGTCCGATCCACGTTCGATATAGAAACGCTGCAAGATCTTCTGCAGGGTGAGCCAGGAAGCGAAAACGGGTGTAACCACAACGGCAGCAGTGATCCGAAGGTTATGCTGCCTGGGATTGGATTGAAAGAGCTGATAGGTCTTTTGGATGTTGCTGTGGTTCAAGGGCTGTTGAAGAACATGACAGGGTCGTTGAGCTACTCATTTTCTCACGACAAAGTCCAAGAAGCTTGTCGTGCCCTTGTGCATGAAGGGGGGCGGGACAAGCTCAACATTTGGATTGGAAAGAAGCTGGTTGTGAGAGCCAAGAGGCTGAACCAGGAGTGGATGCTTTTTGTTGCATCTGATCGGTTGAATGAATCCTTCCCTTGTGACTGTTTGGATGCAGCTGAATTGGCTGCCTTAAATTTGAAGGTCGGAGAATTGGCAGCTTCCAAGAAATCTGCCTTCGGTCCTGCATCCAAGTATTTGCGGGCGGGCCTTAAATGCCTCCGCTTCATTCCTGAGCCAGGGACTCAAAATGGTGAAAGAATAGAATCGGATGGCTCTAATGAAAACCATCCTGAGGGATGGGAGCCTGTGGCGACACCTTGGCGCTGCCATTATGACCTTACCCTGGCGCTCCATCGGTCAGCGGGAGATGTTGAAATGTTACTGGGAAACCACGACTTTGGCATGATGCTTTCACAGGAGGTATTCCAACGTGCAAAAAACTTTGAAGATATGCTACCAACTTACACTGCTGTGGCAGACAGTTTTGGGCGACTTGCCCAGCATTCAGAAGCTCTGCAGTGGAACCTGAGGGCGCTAATCAGACTGGGGCAATTCCCAAAACGATGTTACGCTTTGCATATCATGGTCAACCTCAGGGCGGTGAAGTTGGCATTTCGTAGGCTCACGGACTACGATATTCTGATGCTGCAGAAGTTGACTGACGCAAAGCTATTGGCTACTATGGAACTCTTGGTGAAAATGGCACTCCGAGCATGGTTTTGTAGATCAAAGCTTATTTTTGTGCTGTGCATCTTAAAGGCGCTACGTGTGACATTCCGCCACGGGATTTGCGGACACGCCGCTTTCGCACTGGCCGCATATGGTCTTATCATCACGGGGGAAATGAGCGGTGACGAGAAGCAGAGTCTTCGAATGGCCCGCTTGGCCAGGGAGGTGCTGAAAGAAACAAATGCTAAAAACGTCGAGTCAAGCACTACTGTCGTCGTTGCAGGTTTCGTGGAGGCGTGGTCCATTCCAATTCATCAGACCCTGGAAACATATGAGCAGGGCATGCAGGCTGGACTCGAAACTGGTGATATTGAATTTGCCTACTTCAATTCGGATGGAAAGTTATTGCACTCCATTGTGGCTGGACGGTCGCTGGGTAGCGTTGAAGAAGAGGTCAAGAGAGTCATACCGGAGCTGAGGCAACACTCGTTGGAGACGTCCTTGGCAACATGTCTAGCGCTGCGAAAGCTCCTCTCGCTACTAAGGGGCCAAGCGGATCCTAGCTCTGCGAAACGAAGCATGTTCGGCGACGGCGAGATTCACAGCAAAGCCCACAAATGTGCCGACAGTTTAGAGCCGTCCAAGGCAGGTCAGAATGATCATCATCTCGTATGGTCATACTGGGGGCAACTGCAACTCTCGTACTACTTTGGGGACTATACCGAGGCAGACAGGGCTGCGAAGATGTTCGAAATAGAGGGAGGGAAACATAACTCATCCTACGTCGCGCGGGGTACGTGGCTCTTCTTCACCGGAATGATAGCCTCGAGCTTGGCTCGCACGACGGGGTTGGGAAAGTACGAGAGACGTGCTCGGAAAGCATCGGAACGGACGAAAGCCATTATCCGGAGATGCGGTCTCACTCTGTTGCACCGGCACGCTTTGATGGAAGCAGACTACCTCATGACAAAGTCTACAGCTTGCTTTAGGGGACAGCAAGAACGCAAACTCCCCAGCGCTGCGGAAAAGCTCGCAACAATCGAGGCCTTTGATCGAGCTATTGCCGCTGCAATTGGAGCTGGCGTCACGCAAGATATAGCATTGGCACATGTGCTTGCTGGCGAGTTCTGTGTTCACTGCGGTGACAGCGACGAGGCAAAGAAGCACTTTCTCGAGGGGCGACGAATGTTTCACAAGTGGGGAGCAAGAGCCATTGTGGACGATTTGACAGAAAAGCGAGCAGAGTTCTTTGGGCAGTCAACGGAGCTGGCGCTGCAGGATGGTCTTGCTCCGAACTCTCCCGTTTTCAGTTTCGCGTTGAGCATCGACGTATGAGACGACGTGGTTGATCCATTTTAGGGACGGTGGGAGGTGCAAGTGCTGGGTAACTTTTGAAGAGTTTTACCGCCTGGCTGTGTAGACCCCCACCTGGATGAAATGAAATGGTAAGGTCGTGGGGTTCTTTGGCCACCTGAGTGTTCCAGCTCCGAATGCTTGGATGCGTTCGTCTCCGTTGCAGCACCACCGAGTTCAAAGTTCAGCAATGGTAAATTATGGTGGCTCAAGAGGCTCCAAAGAGCGTCTTAAGACTTTCATCCAAGGCTACAGTGACCTTTTTTGACTACTATGTTTGATGCTACAGCGTAGTAGGGCTCTTCAACCAACTCGGCATTGGCCCCAGCAGCCGCCTGAAACCTGGTGCTCGGTAGTACACGGTAGTTCGCATATCAGAACCTCAAACCATTGGTACAGAAAGTACAGCAGGACCGGCGTGCCCACATCAGCCCAATCCGTACACTACCTCTGTAGAGCCGCTGTAGAGCCTCTGTAGAGGATTAGCCAATCAGAATGGTTCGATCTTCGATGACGTCAGTCGGCTGTGACGTCAGTCGTGCATGCACGTCAGTCGTGCACACGATTCAATATTTCGATGACGATTTCGCATCTCTGTGTCAGCTCGATCAGTCTCTCGTGGTGTTGTTTTCGTGTTGTTTTCGTGTTGTTTTCGAAAGACCGAGCATGCATCCAGAGGATTTCGCCAGAGGATTTTGAATTTGAGCGAGATAGTGAAGCAAGACAATAAAACCGAGGTCATCCCTTCCGTATTCAGTAGCCGCAGAGGTACTTCGCAGAGGTGTACTTACCGCATTCAGTAGCCGCAGATTCAGTAGCCGCAGAGGTACTCCTCACCGCAGCCGAGGACATAGCCGCTTTCATCGCAATATTCAGACGATCGAGTGAGTTTACGAGAGGCGGCTGTACCACCATACATCCGGACAGTACTCTCCAAGTGGACGGTTCCCACAAGGTGGACGAAAACGCATGGTGTTCTTGCCGGCTGTTGGCAAGACAGGACGTGCATCTGTGAAGGCTAGGACTCCTCTAGTGCGGGAAAATTGGATCGGCACTGCAGAACCATTTCCCACAGGGAGCAGTCCACGGAGTTCACATCCCTGTTATGAGAGCCCTTGCAAGGAAGGACGAAGCTGCAGGCCAGGGCCAGTCTCAAATTACGAATTTCTTTGGGAACAGCATTGACAAACGATGGAAGGCAGAGCAACAGTCTAGCAGCCATGGAATTTGAGCTCCCGGCTCACACTCAAATTCTCTTCTTTATTGCCTGAGATATTTGACCGCAGCATGCATCCTGGAAAAGCATTCGAGGTACAAGTTCATGGACCCAGCAACAGGCAAAGAAGGACTCAGCCTCCATGCCCCCAGTGTGGCACCAACAAGCATGTGTCAGGAGGCTCTGCTGCAGTGCTTTGAGGGCAAGCCAGAAGACCATGTGTTCCACTCCACTAGCTAGCTAGCTTGGTGGTTGGGCCCCAGGGGCCCAATCTTTATGGTTCAGAGCCCCCTGCGGGGGCTCAACCTTTATAGTTCTAGCTTAAAAAATTTTCAGTACACGGTAGTTCGCATATCAGAACCTCAAACATTGGTACAGAAAGTACAGCAGGACCGTCGTGCCCACATCGCCCAATCCGTGCACTACCTCTGTAGAGCCGCTGTAGAGCCTCTGTAGAGGATTAGCCAATCAGAATGGTTCGATCTCGATGACGTCAGTCGGCTGTGGTCAGTCGTGCTGCACGTCAGTCTCACACGATTCAATATTTCGATGACGATTTCGCATCCTGTGTCAGCTCGATCAGTCTCTCGTGGTGTTGTTTTCGTGTTGTTTTCGAAAGACCGACGGAGCATGCATCCAGAGGATTTCGCGAGATGAATTTGAGCGAGATAGTGAAGCAAGACAAAAAACCGAGGTCATCCCTCCGTATTCAGTAGCCGCAGAGGTATCGCAGAGGTGTACTTACCGCATTCAGTAGCCGCAGATTCAGTAGCCGCAGAGGTACTCCTACGCAGCCGAGGACATAGCCGCTTTCATCGCAATCCTCCGAAGACGATGAGTGCGAGTACGAAAGAGGCGCCGGCTGGTATCGACCACTACATCCGGAACATGTACTCCAGTGGACGGTTCCCCAAGGTGGACGACAACGGCATGTGTTCTTGGCGGCTGTTGGCAAGACAGGACGTGCACTGTGAAGCTAGGACTCCTCTAGTGGCGGGAAATTGGATCGGCATCTGCAGAAATTTCCCACAGGGAGCAGTCCACGGAGTCACATCCCCTGTTATGAGAGCCCTTGCAAGAAGGACGAAGCTGCAGGCCAGGGCCAGTCTCAAATTACGAATTT
>CAICTM010000057.1:0-35000 GCA_903772945.1 Seminavis robusta | reverse complement strand
TCGCATACGCATATAGGTTGTCCATTTCCTGGAACTCTGTTCCGTTGGGAAGCCCTGGAAACAAATAGATACCTCTGGCACGGAGATCGCCCAACATTGGAACGAGAAGTCGTCCAGGCCCACTGTCCGCTTTGATCAACACACGTAACAATGGGACGTCTTGTGCATCCGGATAAAGCTCACAAAGATGCTCCACTAGATATTTCTGAAAGCATCCTCCGTCCATTCCGCCTTTCGGATTCATTCCAAAGCCAACATCGAAACAATGCTCTCGACTGTAACCAAACTGCCCTTTGATCTGCCGCAAGCCTTCCAACATTTTGATCTTGAGTTTGTAATTTCCCTTATCTTTGGCTTTGGATGGGAACTGAATGTATGGAGGAAAGACCTCATCAGCGAAGTTAATGCCATGGATAATAGTAATCTTTGCACCACCTTTGGGTGCCGATTGGCCACTGTCTGGAAGATTATCGGCAGTCGGCACATGGGATGGACGGCCGCCACCTCTTACGGATGCGTCCATCGAGAAGCCCATTTCATCGAGCTGAAGGACTCTCCTTGCTTGCCCCTCAAGCCAAATGATGTGTTGACCGGCAGTATTCTCGCCTGGAGCAGGAAACCTCGCAAATCCAAGCTCCACAGCAGTCTCTTCCCATCTTTTATAGTTTGCTTCTTGGCATTGATATGTGAGCCACTGGACTCTGAGTGCTTCTCTTGGGTCTTGGGATGAAAACGATTGCTTTGAGCTGTTGCGCCTTTCTATGCGTCGAAAGAAGTTAACTTCGCCCATTGGATCAAGACCATCTTCCAATCGTTTTCCATTGAGCACAGAGCCAACAATAGTCTGAATATCCCTTCTGGTGTCTCGATCTTCTGCATTGACCTGCTGGATAGCAGAATATGTGAAAACGGCAGAGCAAAAAGCTTCAAAGACGTCATCAGGAATGGAGCTTGGTCGTCCCCGTCGGACTGGAGACTTGCCAGCGTCCCCTCTTTTAACAGCAGATCGAATTTCGTTTCCAGTGAAAAGCTCAACACCGCAAATGGCAGTGAATGTAGAAGCAATCTTCTCTGGAGTATCGAAGACCGTGAGCATGTTGCGTCCAGCTGATACTCCCTCCCAAAGAATGGTCATGGCCTTGAATACTTCACTTCGGATGGATTTCAACATCTCAGCCTCTTTTTGATTTGCGTGTGTTGCTTTGGTTGTTTTTCGATGCTTGTCAATGTTTGCAACCGACGAAAGCTTGACTTGCTGTTGTCGCACAGCAACTAAGCTGCTCTCAGAGCTAAAAGTAGTTCCACAAACAGAGGCCATGTCTTCAATTGGATAAGGAGATACCCAAAAGAACCTGCTATCATCTAGTGGATCATTATCTTCTTGCACGGTCGACAGTATGAGACGTCTTGGTGTTGGTTCGGTTCTCGGTGTCATGAGCGTAGGCGATGCATCCATTGGAGTGCTCTGCTGTCCTGTTGAACATGGTGTTGCTGGTGACGGTGATGTAACCATTGCTTCGGGCTGACCTTCAATGTCAGAAGCACTTGCAGATGACCGTGATCGCTGTGTCAATGGGGAGAATGATTGAATTGAATTGGAGTCAATTCCAACTGTCTCTAATGGAGGGGACGAACTCGCTTTGCTGTTGTCTCCTTTTCTAGTTTCTGCTTCCGACGCAAGCACTTTTGATATTGAGCCTTCCATTTCTGGTTGCCTTGTTGGCTCTTGGACTGGAAACCAACAAGCAGCATTGCCTCCACCAAAGTGATCCCAAGCAGAGGAGCAACAGGGTTGTTGATGATGTTGTCTGGATGGCGTTTCATGATGGATATCAGCTGCACCGCGCGATTAACCATTGCGTCTTCGTTGGTAGATACATTTGGAGGTCCATTCTTCTGGGCATAGGAACGCATGAGCCGCCCAAGACTATCCAAGGAAACTGTTGACGTTGCCTCTTCGACCCGCATTCCAACTGAAAACAAGGCCTTTGCTCTGTCAAAGTTGGGAAGCAGCAATCTAACTTTGAGGGCCTCCATGAGGAGCCGATGCTGTTGGTTTGTCATATCCGAGCAGCTAGGATAACAAACAATCTTGACCGAGAAGCCGTGTCCACGGAAAGAGTGTCCATGGAGAGTGACAATTCCGGGCAATGGTAGCTTGTTGATTGTCGTGTTGGCCGAGCAGCAAGAAGCAAGCCTGGATTGCCCAAACAACATACATCCCCGCAGCATCTAGAGGCACCAGTCGAGCCCACCATGGTCTTGTTCACCCAAAAGCCGCGGCAAATCTCATCTTTGAAGCTATCGGATCGATTGTGAAGAAAGCAGAAAGCAATTCGAAAGAGGGCTTGTTGGAACGAAAACTGATGCTGACTGATGGGTCAATCATGTGTGCAATAAATCTCGCATCACTACTTTAACTCTTTCTATGTCCTGTCAAATAGGTTCCCAAGATTGGTACATAAAAACCTGAGTGCCGGTGTGAGCTAAAGACTACCGTCTACGAAGAACGCGTATACCGTATTTCGTATATAGTCGTTATACGTGTACCATCTGGATAACCATTATCTTTGGGGACAACCTTCCAGTAGCTACAATATCAATGATAAATGGTTAACTTTTTTAATTAAGATATTAGTTTCCTATGGGCTTTCTCCAAAGGACTGTTTGATTTGCATTTGTCGTCGAGAGCGTTTGCAAGCTCGATAATTGGAAGAGTGTCAATTGCAATGGAATAACGGGGCTTTTGCAGATGAATATGCCACACTCAGGCACTACAGCAGAAGGTTGAACATAAACTTAACTGCGACGCAACTTCGCCTAGCACATGGACTTAGCCGAGCAAAGACCTTTGTCCGCCAGCTGCATAGGAAAGGCCTGTAAACTCCTTACGAAGCAACGCCAGGGAATCTTTCAGGTCCTGCTCCGCTGCAGTCCTCTCGTCCAGCATGTCTTTAACAACGCCATTTCGCTCAGAGTTCGGTACTTCTGATTGTCGATTCGACAAGCCAGAAGCGAGAACGACGTCGACGAAGGGTACGTCTCCGTTTTGCATGGTAATGTCGCTCTCTGCAGATCTCCCACAACAGTAGCCAATGGTCGAAAGAACACTCCCAGCCGCTGCGATTTGACGGCGCAAGATATGTCCAGCTGATTGAGGGTTAGTCTCACCAGAGGTACTACTGGTAGTCCGCTGTGATCCGCTTTGGGGCTCTTCTCGGACGACCAGTGATGCAAGGTAAGAACCAACATCATGTGAGCCATGGTGGAGGGCTGCAATCCAATGAACTGTCTCGGCAGGAGGCCCCCCGCCAAACCGTTTCTCTTCTGCAAGGCAGCTCTCGACGAAACGCTTCATGACATCATCCTTAACTGCCTTGACATCACCCGACCTAGGAAGCAGAGAAAAAGCCCGTGTCAGCAACAGAAACAGCAATGTTTGGGTTGTCCCAGCCCCATTTCATGAACTTACGTTGCAGAGTAAGCCCCAGAATACATCACCTTAAGATAAGAATGAGCTCGGTCGAGGCTGTGGTTTGTTGACTGGAGATTTGCTTCAAGCCATGCGTAATGCGAGTGGTAGTATTCAGATATGATATGATTGGGAGGAGCCCCGCCACCAAACGGGAGCCTTTCGACGAGCAAACAGTTGAACTTGTCCATACACTTTAGCAGTCGTTCTTTCCGACCTGTGGCAGCTTCAATGATTGACAGCAGGGACACCAACGTTTCCCTCTCCGCGACTTTCTCTACAAGTGCGGTTCGCGCATCCTCCGGCTTCCTAACGATGCCTCCGAATTCGCGTTGGTGGCTCATTGTCATCAAGTTGGCCATCTCAATGTCGCACGTAACATCGTTCGCCACTATAGATGGAAAATGAAAACAGAATCTGAGTTCCAGGATACAAAGACCATCCAGCGACAGCACTGGCAATTGAATACTTACCGGGAAGAGATGCATAACTGGTGCCATACGGCATTGCCCCGGTCTCCACGAAATTACCTGCTTTTGCCTTGTAGTAAGAACCACACAAATGGCGCGGAACGGCGGGTGTGAGCACTCGAGGAACTCCATGGCTGGCCACCTCAGTATCAGAGCAGAACTGGCAGCCAAGCTCTGGTCGTTCGAATTGGATAAGATAGCGTGCAGTATGAACATCGTGAAACAACACAGTGCCCCTGTGGAGAACTAGGAAGCGTTTGTTGTACGCGGTGACGGTTGCACCAACCCTAATGGGAGCAGGAATGTCGTATCCAGTGTTGTTGTCTGCATCGGGGTTTCGTTGCAAATGCCTGATCTGGTTTCGAAACTCATTGCGTTCTTTCAGTTGCGAGAGTACAAACTTCCTCGAGAAACGAAGTGGGCGCTTGCGAATCATTCTTCGAACCAGACTCCATTCCCGCCTCGTCAACTTGGCCGTAGGCGAGATTCCGAGCTTGGCCACCTCTTTTGCAAAAGTGTTGCTCGAGTACCAAGGCCTGTCCAAGTCGCTATAGAAGAATTCATGAATTGCCCAGGCTCTGGCACTCCCATTGAGGCAGTTGATGAGTTTGTGGCACCACAGGCCGTAGACATCGTCTGCGTGACGTCTTCGGAGAGGCTCTTCGTATTCTGCTTCGTAACCAAGAGCAGGGTTGACGGCATCCCATGGAGGTGGCCGATGCGTGATGCCCCATTTCGCGAGCTGATCTGGGATGTCCATGGTGTTGTTCGCGTCGGCTTCTTCTCGCTTTGGTTTCGTTCGGGTGGACCACATCTGACGCCGTTGCCAATCCAGAAGTGGTAGTGACACGGGTCCACGAAGAGGCCTAGAACCGGCAAGCTTGCGGCTAAAACCTTTCCTCTTGCCAGGTCGAACGGGGCGGATTTTGCGACGACCCCCATCGTCGTCGCTGCCACTGTCATCATCACGACCTCTCTTTCTGTTTGAGCGTACAGGTGTGTTGAGAATGCTGCTCTTCCTTCGTTCCTTTTCCGCCAATTGGCGTTCCCGCCTTTTCTTTTGATATTGACGGTCGCGCAATCGCTTCAGCTCACGTTTTCGTTCCTTGAGAGAGAGCCTTTCTCCTTCGTCTTCCGACACATGCTCGCCATCGACAAGAACCTTGGTCACCAAAAGGTCCCTAGTTTCACCAAAGATATAGTCGTCACCACAACGAGCAAGCCCTGCCATGCTGTCTTCTTCGGAGATTCTAGCAACCAGGGGGCGCATCGTAACGGGGTCGAAGGTGGACTTTAATTTGGCCGAGTCGTCATCACTTGGAGGGTCTCGTCGTCTGCTGAGAGAGTCTCGTCTACTGTAGGACCTGGAGCCGGATCTCTTCCTATCTTGCGGCATGACTTTTCTTTCTCTGCTCTGGATGCATTCAAAAGGCACCGGATAAGGTCCTGCAGTTGGTTCCATCTCTTCCACGGCATCCAGCAGCGACTTGAGTCCAAGGTTGTCCATAAAGGCGAACTCTTCCTTCTTTTTGATTCGCGTGGTCCTGGCCATTCCTCTGGTATACCGTCGTGGTGCTTTGCGCTTTCCATCATTGTCATCTGAATCCTCGTCATCTCTCCCCAATGCAGAATGCGGCGAATGGTAGTCTGGTCTTTTCAATCCTGCAGCTCGCTTGACCCAGTTCAAAGTTCGCTTGTCGAGTCCACGATTCCTGGAAGCGTACAGCGATTTGGACATTGCTTTGACAAAGTCGTGACCCACAAGATATTCTTCCTCCTCTTTATGAAATTCCTTGTACATTTGGTCTTCATCCATCAAGTCATCAAGAGGATTGGAATAGTAGCGTGCTCGGTATTCGACGTTTCGATCGGTCTTGATCATAAGGTTGCAAATGTCATCTTCGTCGAGAGCTGTTGTTGGATCAAAATCATTGAGATAAGATCTGATTGACTTGACAGTTGATTTGTCTAGATAATCAGGGAGATGTGAAGGGATTGGTGACGATTTGGAGTCGTCGTCATCATCGTCTCCGGCGTCGTCTTGACCCTCCGAAGAAGGCACTGTCATGATATCATCATCGTCATCATTCCTTGTGCCTGCAATAGGAGCAGAAATACTTGTCCTATCTCGTCGTGGGGTTCTCAATGCATTGGTTTCTTCTTCAGTTTGTTTTGTTGCTTCGTCTTCTTGCTCCTCTGTCTCCCGTTCTGTGGCTGCCGACAGATCTACCTCAATGTAACCTTCATCCTCTGCTTTCTGATCGTTCTCGGCAGTTTTTTCGTTTGTGCTTGTCTCTTCTTTTGAATCTTGAGGTTCCACGTCCATGGCTTCAGTGTCCGCGGCATGAGTAGCTGGTTCTGGGGTGTCCTTAAAATCTTCGTCCTCCTTGACTAGATCTACTTCGCTGCTGATACCTTCACTGCCATAACCTTCTTCATTTGCAGTAACATCAATAGCCACATATTCTCCAGATTCTTTAACCTCCTCCATTTCCTTGGATTCTGCTTTGAGAGTGTCACCTGGAGCATTGTCCGTGGCGCCATCTTTGTCTTCTTCAGCCAACGGTTCGTCTTTGGTGGGATTAATGGTAGCATCATCAGTAGCAGTTTTCTCCGCTGTTTCAGCCGCCTCCTCTTTCACAACTTCTTGTTTCTCCTCATCAGCCGCTTCTTTCTCGTAGACGACTGTCTCGCTGTCCTTCTTTGTCGTTGCATCGTCCTCCATGGTTGGCAACGGCTTCAGAATGTTTGTAAAAGACGAAATGATCCACGCAGCCTGCAACTTATTGCCTGATCTGTCTGTATCTGTGCCGATCACGGATCGCAGCCTTAACCCTACCAACTCAATTCAATTCGTGGCTGAACTGGGTCACGGAGTACCGGTACCCCCATTGGCACTTCGAACTGCCCCCCGATCAGTTCGAATTTGATGAGCTACAATGCTCCACCTGTCGTTTGGATGCTCATCAAGTCAAACCACCACTGATGATTGCGACGATACCAAAAGCATTGGCATCAAAGCTATTATCCGTAGAATATCATGAGTTTAATGAGGCGGAGACGTTGTCGTGTGAGGGGGTCACTGAAAGCAATACTGCTCCACCTTGTGCTACCCTTGGTTGCAACCAGGGGGGATCCACTGCTGTCGTCATCAAGGAGGATACCCTGCACCAGTCCATCGTTTCATAATGGAGCCAAACAATCATGTCATCATTTCCTGGTGACAAGAGGTGGGGGCGATGATAATGATAATGATGAAACTCCCAAGAAAAAAGCATCTGCCAATATCTGGTCAGCCAACTCACTTCATCGGATGCACCAGGACTCACTATCATTTGGACTGGATGATATTAATATTCCAAAGGCAACCAACACCAAACAGCAAGTTGAGAAGAAGAAAGCCGACAATAAAAGAGGGAACAAGAAACATCAACCTCAAGAATCAAGAGTGAAAGCAGATCCAAATCCAAAACTTGATACACAAGTTGACAGACAACAGCCTGGCAACAATACTAGGCCAGGACTGTTTCGGTGGCTTGGACTGGCTCAGCAAGGCGACAAACCATCAGGAGATAATGAAAATGCTGACACCAACAACAAAACTGGCAGAAAACAAGACACCGTTCCAGAGGAACCAGCCAACAAGTCCTCTACAACTACACCAGATCTAGCCAAGCTCTGGTGGGTCAATGTATGGGCACAGCAGCTACCCGAGAGAACAGCGGGAGCAACATCAGATAGTGTGGTGCTGGACCCTGGAGAAGAAGCACAGGGAAAACTACTCAAGAATCGCAACAAAGGCACAGAAGAAGAGAGCAAGAAAGAAGACACCAAGAAGTCAAAGCCAAAACGAGTGAAGGACAAGGATCAACCGACAACAACTAGCAAGAAGAAAGCAAAAAATGAACCGCTAATGAATACCACCTCTCTTGGGCTGGATGCGACAACGACTGTTACCACTGTGGAGGAGGAAGCACCGCCTCCAAGTTACGTGTCGACGGGTTTGGTAAGTGTCTGAAATGTTTTGGCATTGTCGCATCTTGCAGCGATACGCCTGTCCCTAACAATCATCTGGCTCCATGTATACATAGTGGGCGGCTGTGGATGGTTTGACTTCTTTGGGGCTCTCAAGAGTTCATCCAGCCTTTCGAATATCTCGACCCCTCAGACCCATCCGAAAAACCATGGCGCACATTACTGGGCTTCATGGTGTCTTGAGTGGAAAACCAACAGGAGACAAACTAAAGAATGTTACTTCAACTCCAGAGGATGTACCTCTCGGAGAAGAGGACTTGGCAATGGTGAGAAAGAGACTGGCGGCAATCGACAGAGCCCGTGAGAACGTAGAAAGAGTTTCCAAAACCAAAGGCGGCAAAAGGAGAAAGGGTGAGCAACCGAAACATGACGAAGATATGGGAGATGTTCCACAAATGTCAACCTTGACTACTGGTATGTCAATTCCATCCAATAGGAAGTCCCCAGCGGAGCTCAAGGAGGAGCAGAGTAGGAAAGATCGGGTAAAGGAGATCGACAAGCTCATGAGCGAAGCACAAAAAACCTTACAGGAGCTTGCATGCGAAAAAGATGTTCTCCAAAGGAGACCCAATCCACTCTGGAACTACACCGCTGAAAATGGTCGAAAGAAACGCGAAAATGAAACTCCAACAAGTCGACGATTCAATTTCCCACCGCAGGATTTGGTGGACGAGTACCTGGACTTCTTGTTCTCATCAGGCCGGCTAGTGAAGCTTAATCACACAGACTTATGGCAAAGCGATGGTCAAGAGGACGACGAAGAAGATATTGATGATTTTGGAATGTCAGATGATGAAGGATCACGAAATCGAAATGGCGGCAACAAAGGAGGCTTTTGGATCCTTCGTCAAAGCATTGGAAGCGGTTCAACACTGGGAGAAAAGATCGGAAAGGCGGCTGAAGAAGCAGCATACAAGGCGATTGCCAAAGCCGTAATGGAAGTACTTTCCAAAAGCATATCGGCTCTCCATGGTGTGAACATTATGACACATACCGACATTCGGCTTTTTGTGGAGGCAACTCCAGACCTGCCACCTGTGTTGAGGCAAGGGATAATTCCAGGAGGGAAAAAGAACTATGCTCGTGAGGCGCTGCAAGGAGCGATGAGGAAACGAAACAGAGAAAAGAGGTATCCCGCAGGAGAAGCCTTTGTCCAGCATGATGCTGTGGTTGAGACACTGCTATCGCACTGCCAGATTTCAGCCCCACTGCTCACGCTATTCCCTCTAGCTTGGCAACGGGCCATGCTGAGCAACATCATCTTGCTAGTCACAGCAATTGTGACTGATTTCTGTGAGGGAATCCAATTGGAGATCCTTGGTCATAAATTATCCTTTTCGTTTACGCCAATAACGGAGAGTGATATTCTCAATCATATCACAATGTCCGGGCTTGACCCCGGCCGGCGAAGCTGGCAATCACAACAATTTGAGAGAGCCGTGGAAGCCACAGCCAAGGATTTGAGCGAGAATCTCAAGTTCTTGGATCGTTGGCATGAGCGTGCCCTTGGGAGTGGGGTTCTTCGTTCCCAGATTGCCACTTTGATTGCCCGACTAGTTTTGACGCTCGTTGGCGACATTTTGGGTGCAGCACAATTGGACCTGTGGGCAGCTCATGCGGGTGGTCCTCGCATCGTGGCCGGTCTTGAGTATCGAACGACTCCAACCTACATGGAACCACAGATATGATTCTGTAGCGTCGATCTGTGAATGAACCCCAAACAAGGCCCCGATGGTGCTGCCGTTGTAAAAAGATGTCAATTTTCCCCGTAACTGTTGGACATCTGGGATGTTTGTTGCTTTTTCTAGCTAGCTAAAACGGTAGTATTGTTCATACTACATGCGGAGCGCGGATTAGACCAGATTCAAAAGCTTATGTGTTGGGCAGTAGTTTATTCTATTTGTTTCTTGAAATCAAAACTTGGTAGGGTAGTGAGAGAAAGAAGTTCCACTGAAGATGCCATCTGAATCGAATCCTTGGCCAAGCTGGCTACAAGCTAGACCACTTGACAGCCATTTCCAAAAACTTTGATTGAATGCCCGATCGGAAGTTGCTTGTGTCTGTTTGTGATCGAGGCTTGTTTTATTTGTCCACATTGGAACATGCTGGAGGTTTTGTTTCTTCCTAGCTAGCTAGGCCCTAGTAGAATGCCAGTGTTCGAAAACTTGCCATAGTTTTTGATTATCAGCTCATCCATCTCAGGGTGTTGTCACATTTGCTGGTGTATTCAGTGGGCTGGAATTCAGTAGATTGTCACTACTTGTAACATTTCCCTTTGTAGGACTGGATGCTGTTTTTGGTGTTTTGTTGGTTGGATTGGCTGGATTGGGAGGCGGAGGTGGCTTTGTAGGCTGGGGGGCTTTTGTTTTAGGTTTTGTCTTGGGCGCTGGAGGTTTTGTTTTAGCTTTGGTAGGTTTTGCTTTGGGGTTTGGTGATTTCGTACTACCGGTAGTATTTTCAGGTGCTTCCGAGCCTTCTTTTGATTTTTGGTCCTTTTGAGTAGCATTTCCACTGGTTTGTGAATTGTTGGCAGGTGAGTCTTGCTTCTCTCCTTTTGTCTCTTCTTCCTTTTGAGTACTAGTAGCATCAGATTTATCTTTCTGCTCTGTCCCTGGTGGCTTTGTGACTTCTGTGGAATTATTGTCAGCATCACCAAAATCACCATCCAGATCCTCCTTTACTTTGTTGTTGTAAACTTCTGATTGACTTGCTTCTTGAGATTCTCCTCCCAGAGACACAAAGACAAGTACCAGCAGAGCCACCAACCCCAGAACCGCAAAGAATCTTCGCCCAAAGGGGACAGGAGCGCCACGTCGGTTCTGATAATCGTTGCTGTTGTTGCTGCTATAGAGATTTCCCTGCACATCGTGCCCTAACAAACCCACTTCTTCTTCGTCATTGTCGTCGTACCGGTAGTCGGCGTAGTCATCCCAATTGTCATAACTGCCATTTCCATTGCTTTGATCAATGTAAAACGGATTCAAGTTCTTTTTCCTCTTTTGATTATTGTTGTTGTTGCTGCTACTCATCTCTGTCTATACTATTATAGACTGTATCGCTGGTGTCTTTTTATCTTGCCGTAATAGTAGGACATTGGTGTTCAATGGGTATCAGGTCTTCCTTGCATTGCCATCACACGAATTGGTTGGTTGGATCTGCAAACTTCTTTTCGATATCCTTACATCAAGCTAACCCTAACTCTTGAAAGAACTTTTTTCTGCTTTGAAGTGCTCGATCGTGCATGGCATTGGTTTTGGCTTGGCCGTTGGATTTTGGCAGGGCCTTCCATCCAACCCAGGAACACAGAACCAGGGCAGAGCACCTCGGATAGACGATAGCAGTGGCAGTGGACATAGCCCAAGTATTTTGTTTTTAGTTTGAGGAAGAAGAGTGTTATCCGAGAGACCATGGGTGAATCAGATAGTGCACCAACTGGGTTGTGGTAAGGGACATGGAGAGGGGAAATGTTGAAGTACTGGTATATATTCTTCGTCTCTGCCAACCTAAGAATTGTTGTCGTCCATCCCTCTGTCACTTACTTGTAACTATCACACAGCGGAACGGACCTGATTATTGATGGCTGGTTCCACGAACGAGGCGAACTGTGGCCTGGCCAGGCCATGTCTTTAAAAATCAACAAAGTCCTCGATCATCATCGCTCCAAGTATCAAGATGTCCTAGTCTTTGAATCCGAAAAACATGGAAATGTGCTGGTACTCGATGGCGTTATTCAGGTCACGGAGCGGGATGAATTCTCCTACCAGGAAATGATTGCCCATATCCCCCTTTTTGCCCATCCGGATCCGAAGCGAGTATTGGTCATTGGAGGTGGAGATGGAGGTGAGAGCATTACAGCATTATGCAGCACAAGATGAGAACAGTGAAATAATAGACCCAGCCAACAACCAACCCTGACAATCATCATACTTGATTTCAATTATCCCTTTTTCAATTGTTGCAGGCGTCTTGCGTGAAATTGCTCGCCATTCTGGTGTGGAAGAAATTGTCATTTGCGAGTTGGATCAAGGGGTGATTGATGTATCCAAAAAATACCTACCTTCTTTGGCCAAGGGCTATGACGACCCTCGCGTTACGGTCCATGTCATGGATGGAGCTGTCTTTATGGAGCAAAACCAAAACTATTTTGATGTCATTATCACAGACTCCTCGGATCCCATTGGACCTGCCAATGTCCTCTTTGAGACGCCTTTCTACAAGGCCATGCATTCCGCTTTGAGAGAAGGCGGCATTGTTTGCACGCAAGGAGAATGCATGTGGTTGCATGTCGACTTGATACAGCCATTGGTCAAGTCCATTGGCTCCATCTACACTTCCGTTGGATATGCCTACACGACAATCCCCACATACCCTTCGGGACAGATTGGGTTCATTATTGGAACCAAAGGAAGAGGAGAATGCTCGACACCCTCCAGGAACCCTACACCCGAAGTCCAAAAGGAATTGCGTTACTACACGCCGGAACTTCACAAAGCTTCGTTCGTCTTGCCCGCATTTGCTCGTCGAGCCATCTTTGAAGACGCGGTGTAGCTTCTATAGGTTTTTCTATAATACATGTAGTGAGAGTTGCGGTGTTTATTGACTGCCTGTTGACTGTGTAAGTCCATGGCTCCGGTATTAGTCTACTGAATTGGTTGGGACGTGCATGCTAGCTAGCTAGGGTTTGTCGCCGCATCCACTCGAAAATCCATGACAACGAAAGGAACCCAACTAAAAATAGTAGGGGTTGTCTTTAGCCCCCGTCTAAACCAAACCAAAGATTTCACAGCGCGCTATTCCCAGCTTCTGGCTAGCTTTCTATACTGGTGTACGTACTAGTAGTACAAACTCAATCTTTGTTGCATGAAGCAGTGGACCGCTTATTGCTACCCTTTTGTTAGGAGAAGCCACAATCACTCTATCATTGGGCACCTCCACCGTTGAAACTAGATAGCTATATATTTTTGGTATTGTTGATTTTATTCAGCATCAATCCCGTTGTGTAGACCTGCCAGTGTGGTGCACGGTGCCATGGAAATTGTTACAGTATTCAGAGAACTGTTGCTGTGATTGAAGCAAGCACCATGCATGGTTGGAATATTGTTGTGTACGGGTGCACATCCCATTGTTCTTTTTGATTAACCTTTTCTTCGGTTTGGCTCACTAACGTTTCTTCTGCTTGCCACGAGAGCCCTTGGCAAACGCCTGGAGGTCATCATCGCCGTCATCATCGTCATTGTCATCTTGCCCGCTCTGCTTGCCATTTTTCTTGTTTTTTCTTTCCTTTTGGGCTTTGCTTTTACCTTTTGCGGGAGGCTTTCCTTTTGCAATGTCCTCCTCTTCTTCCTCGCCAACAATATCTCTGATTGTCGCCTCGTCCAAGTTGGAAAGCTTTTCATTTTTGCGAGCCTGTGTCTGCGCTTGGAAAAACAAAATTGCCCCCACGATCCCCACACCGGGTAAACTGTACTCCAGTGGCAGATACTTGAAGTACGCCTGTGATTTCAATACAAAAGGGGATAACACACAACATCAGAAACGTGACAAGACAACATCCATGCATCAATGAAGCAAACAGCGCTGACATCTCGCTTACATAGGACCCGCACAGCAATAACAGAGGCATGGCAAAAGCCAAGTTCTCCGTCGTCAAGAAGATATTGCCTCCCGGATTGCTATTATTCACCATGGTTGCGAGATACTAATCAGTGCAGGAAGGGTAGCTAGCTAGTAGAAGTGCCGTAGTAGTGGGTTGTGTGATGTCGGAAGTGCCTCGAACAAAATTTTGAAATGGTTTTGTAGCAAAATAAAGATAATTCTATCAAAATTATGCGAAAGAAATGGAGCAAAACACAATTAGATGTTAGCTAGTCAAGCTATTTCCGTTACGGGGGGGTAGCACCACGCATACGGTCCGCCCATGGGGACCGTAGCTGCGTTTACCTGAGAATATGTTCATGGAAATGCACGAAGGCTGCCGACACAGACCAGTTTTGAAATGGGCTCCTCCTACTAGCTAGCTAGAGCACGTGGGATTCAATCATTCATTGATGGACATGCAAGGCTCCAGCCACCGGGCACCTGGGACGACCCGCAGTACTGGACGGTCCAGTATGCCCACCGGGCTTTTGGAAGTACGACCGTATTGAAATGGCTGGGTTAGGGCAAGCGGCTGCCAACGGAATGCAAAGACACACGGAGCAGAGTGCAGTGGTTAAAATGAACTTTGGAAGTGTGGTCGCGGTGTCAAAGGACTTCCAGAAGATTAGGATAGGGGCTGTATTCTAAATAGGTACCGCCCTGTACCAACTGTTTGGTACCTGCACTGTACTCGGTATGTATCAAACGCCAAATCCGTATTCTTGCTGTTGCTACAGGCCAGAAGTGTGCCAGAGAGAAAAATTCAAAAGTTGATTGCAGCTAGGTGATGTAAAACTAAGTCACTGTACCGTCCATTTTCTCTAATCATGCAACAAATTCCAGAAACAAACAAACAAATCAGCTGTTATCTATCTAACTAAAACCATCCAACTCTAGTAGCTGGAAGTGAGCATTTCTTGCACCATGTGAGTGGTGTAGAAACCAATGTGACCAGCCACAAGGAGCGCATTCTCAGTGGTGATTCTGTCCCACCACCACAATAGAACTGTGGAATAGGCAAAGAGTTGTCCAACAATCATGGGATGAGGGATGTAACCGTAGGGGAAGCCAGTGATCCATTGGGGCTTGACGAATCCCAGTTCGGATCCAAAATAGGTGCGGGCCATCCCCAACCTGGCCGTGGCCAACATAGTAGTGGCAAATCCAGCCAAGACGAGCAACAATCCAGGTGCATCGTTGGGGAGATCCACCATGGGCAACAGACGTCGGGACAAGTGACTGATTGCCACAGTCTTGAAGAGGAGTACATCACGCATGAATTCTCCGTGTGCGACGGGTGGGTTCCTGAAGGCAAAGGTAGTAATGTAGATGCAGTAGTGACGGAATGATGTCAAAACGAGGAACGGAGTGGGTCCCATGGCGTAGCAGCCGAGGATGTAGATCAAGTTGGTCCAGCCCACTTTTTCCACAAAGGTAGCATTGAAAATGGTTGTGAGCCAGATCCACCAGGCCAAGGCGAAATCATACCATCCATCGATACGGAGTGTCTGTAAGAAGTTGTTTCGAGCCCACGTGTTGTAGTTGGTGTTCAAGTTGGCACAAAGTTGTCCATATTTGTGCCATCCCTTGGGGTAGACAATAAAGTGCAATTTGATGAGTGTGCGACGCTCGGTGTTGGTTGCGCCAGGGACGTGGTCAATCCAGTGCAATTCTCGGTTGTAGTCGAATCCCAAGACATCGTACATGTCTACCACTTTGTCCTCCGATTCATGCTGCAAGTTGAATCTGGTTCTGACCATTTTGTTGGGTGTGACTCCGACCAAGACTCGGTAGAGAGAAGCACTTGGAAGGAACCAGTAGGGACCATCGTTGTGCTTGGTGTAAAAGACGGCATCCGAGTTGATATCCGATTTGGCCCCAACCGCAGTGACATAAATTTCGTTCATTTCTTGGACTGGTTTAATATCAAAATGCTTTGCGGCAAAAACTTTACGAAAAGCGGCCATAATAGCCGCGTCATTTTCCAGCTGTGTGACCGGGCCTGAGGTTCCCTCTTGCTTATGTGGCCAAACATGAGTGGTAACCTTGACATTGGCAATGTTTTTGTTGACCCATTCTCGGAGATCTTCGACGGCTTTTCGTGAAGCAGCCTGGCAAAAGACATTCTTGTTGCGATTGACCAAATTGGGCAAAAAGCAGTATCGCATCAAGACAGACTCGATCACCAAAGGCATCAACCAGAGCGTGTGGATAAGCAGCATCCATGGCTTGGTAGCAATGTAGTCGTTCATAAAGGTCTTTTCGTCACACATCCAGTGCGCCACATCCTGGAGACCATATCCGAGAGCAATGGCCAATCCGCACACATACATGGGATCGAGGTTGTCCATTACAGCAGGCAACGGCGTATGCATCATTCCGTACAACATGGCAGTGTGCAATACAGAGATCACTAGTGGACAGGTCACTCCAGTCACAGCAATGTAGACGTAGACAGCAATGGGTTGCTCAAGAATCATGGCCAATTGCACGGCTCCCCACAATCCCAAACCGGTCGTCCACAAATGAAGAAACACATTCAAATCATGCTTGTGGAACTTGTGAAAGTCAGCCGCCACATCATGGTAAGCAGCTTTGGTCCAAAATATCGAACTCAAGTCGTAAGACTGAGGCGCGTCTTCAGCCTTGGCCGCCATGGTCAGGATGATTAAACAACTATTGTTATAATACCGGTACCAAAGATAGCCGGGGGAAAAGTGTGCAACTCGATCGATCTTTTGTTGCAATGCGCCGATGAACGAATGAGAAGCGAGCAAACAAGGACGAAGAGAAAAGCCACGCAGAAAACGAGGATCTTCGAATGATTCAATCGAATCGAATCTTTTCTGTGAATCTCATGTGGCTCATGACCTTATCGCATTGGTTCGTCGTGGGAGTCACCGACCAGATCCGAACGCAAAGAAGCCAATGCTCTCGATCCGACCAATGCTGAGCTCCACCAAGCTAGATCGACGTCCTGGGCAAGGTATGATTCGATTCAATCGTCTGCTTCTCGAAGCTTTGTGTTGGATACTACCATCTACCGCTGCCGGTACCGTAAATAGGCAAGTCGAAAGGTTTGAGGTTATTGGAAATAATTATCATACTTGTGACCCTTCTGCAGCTCCTCCAAAAAGAACCTTTTCACGGCTTCGGAGCCCAACTCGTAGGCTGCAGGCGGTACCAGCTGGATCCCTCTGGTGTTGGCCATCAAGCAATAGACTCCAATTCTTTCGTGGACTCTCCAGTTCTGATTCATGGGAATACTGTCCTTGACATGTTCCCAGTGTCCCAAATAATCTTCCAAGCGAGGATTTGGGGCAAAAAATGACCAAATCTTTTCAAATGGGCCAGCCGTGTACTCTGGAATAAAGTCTTCCGTAGTCCAGTCGCCGCCATCCACAAACCACAGTGGATTCAGAGGATAGGAACCAACCGCACTCGTACTTTGCCATTCCTCTTCTTTCGTCAAATATCCCCCATTGACCCAGAGTGGTTGTCCCATCTCGTCAAAGTGCACGAGTCGACCGCATAGGCCAAAATGATTGTTGTTGGCATACTCTAGTTTGCGGCCAACATCAGGGCCCGCGTCAGTTGGGACCATGGCAATGTTGTTGAACTCAAAATCAGTGGCGACTCCCCCAATGGCCCCCTTTTAGTCGGTACGTTCATAATTGCAATGACATTTATTTGAGAAACGCAACACACATAATGATTGCGACAGTCAGCAAGCCTGAACGAACGAACGTACCGGGTAGAACTTTGCCCACGTGTATTTCTCTCCAACAGTTTCAAAACTGATCCAGTACATTTCCTTGTCCCCGTACATGTGATATGCCTGTGCATACCTTCGCACGTCTTCCCGGCCATAGATGAGGCAGACTGCCCACAAGCCCACAATGCTACGTGTCTTATCCAAGAGAAGCATTCCTGATTCTTGGACGTGTTCCGAGTTGTACGGTGTGTCTCCATTGTGGATGGCCCGTTTGGCTGGATCCGATAGATTGGGTTGCAGCGCCATGGCAAAGGTGCCTGGGTCGTACAAAAAGTCAATGTATCTCATAAACATGCGATCGTGAAAGAACAGGGCACCGGATTCTTGGTATCCGTTCTGTTCAAACATGGTTTCGGGTGATTGTAGCAGCATGACATCGACATCGAGAAACATGACTTCATTTTCCGGCACTGCCAATAGACCATAGGCTTTCAAGTCCCACCCCTTCAAGTGGACCTGCTTGAGGTTAAAGTATTTCGACAAGTTGACAAACTCCAAGTTCTTTGGTTTGTCTGGAGGGATGATATTCGTGACAATCTCCTGGGAAGGTGTTGTGAGATCTTGGTCATCCAAGAAGATGATTTTAATGGGCATGGAGGAATCATGGTCAACCCGCAACGAATAAATGAGGTTTTTCAGATAGGGTAATTGTGGATCTCCAGCACAAATGATGATTGCTTTGCCATCGATTGGCTTTGGGATGGTATTGTAGGGCCATGCGGGATCACTGGGATCTCCTTTGAGCCATGGCGCTCGTGCATGCAAGTGCTGTCGAAATCCAATTGTGGCCTCAACGTTCCCCCGGCTGAGTAAGCTTTCTCGTCCCTGTTGCATCAAGGTCCTGAGATCCTCCCCAAACTCCCGGAATGCTTCGGTACTGAGCAGGGTGGACCGTCCGTCGGGGGTTTTGATTTGTTCTTGGCTTGGGTCTCTAGCGAGCACTCTGACGGGATGGGATGGTACCAGGCTCTCGGGAATGTGGTAGTGGATTGTTGGAACGCCAAGTACTATGTTATGGTCGTATTCTTCGTCTTGTTGGAAGTTATTGGCATGCCTGGATACCCACAGGAGACTGATGCCCCAGACCAATATGGCCATCCCAAAGCAAAACTTTACCAGTAGCCTCATGCTGAATTTCGTCTTTTTGCCACTACTAGAATTGGTAATCAATTTCTTCATTATCTTCTTGTCATTTTTGTCGTCGTGGGAATAATCTTGAGACGGAATTTTATCTAACACGTAGAAACATGCAGGTTTGCAGATGCTTTGGTTTCGTTTCAAAAGGAAAGTCAACAAGATGGAGGGATGACAGGTATGCCTGCTTTCATAAATACACCATTCTAGCTACTACTAGTCTAGCTCAGTCAATTCAGACAGCTTTCGTGATACAGTACCGGTGCTGGGCTTTGAAAAAGGACACCGAAATGGGTTGGTGTGATGAAGAGTGATGCTGAAACGAGATAGAAATGAGGCTCTGGATTTTTTGGCGGCAACTTGTTGAATCACGAGCATCAATGACTGCAATTGAGAACGCACATTTGCCCATGCGGAAGTATTCTGTCCACCAGCTTTGCCACAGCAACCCCCAACCAGCTCCCCCCAATATTCAAACATGGCACCGAGCCAATTGACAGGACGACAGGACACCCATCCAGAATAGAATACTAGCTAGTAGCGATAGAGAAACCCTTTCGAAAGCAAGATGTCTAGTAGCGAAGAAGAAGCAGAGTTTGACGGTGGTGAAGGGGAGGAAGAAGAAGAAGAGGGAGAAGAGGAGGAAGAGGAAGAAGAAGAGGAGGAGGAAGAAGATGATGATGAGGTGTGTGCCAAGAATGCGTTGGGCTTTGTGTGGATTATCAGTAGCATTGGGCCCAACAACTTTCCAACCGAAGAATGGAAGATGTCTGTCTTGCATGTAATCCTGATGGATAGAATTTCATTCTTTGTTGCGAAGTCAAATGCTTGGTGTTTTATATTTTTTAATGAATCTTTTCTCTTTGATTGTAGGAGGATGAGCCACTGACCAGCTTGCGGAAGCGTAAACGAGAGACAGTCAACTACCAAGTAGACGCCGGATCGAACGATGATGACGACGACGATGAACACGAAGAGTCGGAGGAAGAGGAAGACGATGTTCCTTTGGCTTCACTGAAGAAGAAACCCAGCAGTAAGGAGTCCTCCAAATCCAGCAGCAGCAGCAGCAAGAAAAAGACAACAACCAGCAAAAAAAAGGCTAAACCTGCGCCTAAATCGCCAACCAAAGCTACCCCCTCCAAATCGGGCGACTACTCGTCGTCATCGGCCGCTTTGTACGAAAGTGGCTGCAAAAAAGGAATGTTGATCCAAAAGTTACTCTGTCGCTGGTGGTATGCCATCGAATGGCCAGTCAAATCAGAACTGCCCAAATCACCCCCAGATAAGTTCGACAAACTGGATGGATTTGAAGGGGTCTACGTCTGCACCAGTGGGGATAAAGTGGGAAAAATACTAGACCTTCGTCCCAAGGAACAGTGCCCATCATTCCAAAACTTTGCCAAAAAATCATCCAAGGAACTCAAAGACCTTTTGCTAAGAGCGTTGGAAGAACAAAAGAAGGCGCTGGTCGAGGCTGACGGTGAGGGTACTCCAACGGAAAAAGAAATCAAGGAAGATGTCAAATTGGTTAAAAGAATCAAACCAGAGGAAGCCGACAAGGAAGCAAGCAAGGTACTAAAGGCCGCAAAGTTGAAGTTAGTATGAGGAAACCGCAAGCAAACAGGGAATGATTCAATCAACTATCTATCTACCGTATAGGACACGGTACCGGTAGACTAGCTGACTAGAGTGAGTGGTATTCTTGCTTTCTCTATTTTAATTTAAAACATTGAGTTGATTGCATTATTGGTACAAGGCGAAGTAGCAACGGGCACATCAGATCTATCGAATCTATCATATTCCGCCGTAGTGGAGTCCACGTTTCGAGGCTTCCTCCTCCTTTCGAAGGTCAGGTCGGACCTGATTTCGGAGGCCAAGAAGAGCGTACGAAACGCTCTCAGAGACGCCTCCAACTGGGGCTGCGATAGCGACTGGAATTCCTTTCACAACGCTCTTGATGGCACCAGTGGTGGAACCGCGACGATATTCTCTATACGGGACGATGATGACTTTGTAATTGGCTGCTTGAACGCCACTTGCGAGGCTTTCCAATGCATGGCGAGTGGTGTCTCCAACCCGCTTTGGTGTCCTCAGTGGTCTCGACGGCAACGAACTGTGCGATTTGTTTCCTGCTGAATGCAACATCCGAGATGCTTGTGTCAGCGTTTCGTGAGCAACAGTGCCAACCAATGACGACACTGATGATCTCAAAGCACGAGAGACGCTGTCTCCATTTTGATAAGCATCCCATGGAAGCACAAAGAGATCCGCAACCCCCCCTCCGACGTTGGTGAAGGGCTCGAAGGGCCTGGCATTTGTCAGGAACTTGTGCATCTGCGTCGCACAAATGTCCCCCAGCCAGCTGCTCACAAGCCCATCCACTGCATCGCCAAAACCTAAAACCTCCTTGATTTCGACTTGCGCCAGCGTCAAAACCATCGCGTCCAGCGGGCTCAGGTTGATTAGCTCCACCACACTACCATTCTTCAATGCCGCAGTATCCAATGTCTGTGGCGTATAGTCAATCTTGAGTTTCACAGAATTCATGCGGAAAACGCGAAGGAAAGGAGGAGGGATGAAGCTGAGCCCTTCAGCCCACTCCGGCCTCGAAGTGGAGTCGTCTTCAGATTCGTCCGAGTCGCCAAAGAAAGCCTTGATGAACTTGATGGCTCTTTGGTCAATAATGCAGCGGACTGGAGCCATGGTTACGACAACCTCGCTTTCTTCATTCGCAAGTGCGCCATCGTCGGTAATGGGGGGCTGCGGGTCCCACGTAAACATCTGATATCCAAAGTAACCATCCAAGACGACGGATCAGACGCAATCAAGAACTTACTGCAGAGGATGAATGAAACAACGTACCTTCAGCATCAAAAGACCATCCCTCGAATCTCTCGGATGCTCCGTTTCATTGAACCATTCGCCTATCAATTTGACTGGATTCATGCTGCTAATTGTCTCGGCCAGGAAGAAATCCTTCAGCGAGCACTGCACAGACGACTTCATGCGGTGTTCTTTCGAACTTTCATATGCATCGACTCGAGCGCTGATGCCATCAGCCACGATCTGGATGTAACTGTTGGTCCTTCGGCCAAATGTACGGATTTCGTTCTGAGCCAAGAGTGATACGGCTCGTTCCTCTGGTAGTGGCATGTCGGCAAAAGTATCAGTGGCATCATTTGGACCTCCTAGGAGTCCTTCAAGATGATTTGTTTTGCCTTCGCCCCCCCGATCAGCCAATTGGCCAGCGCCCTCGGGATCCTTTCCCGGGGGCTCTTCAATAACAAAAAGTGCGTTCGGGTCGAGCTTCCTCCGTCTCTGATATTGTGGCCAGTCGTATCCGTCAAACAAGCGAATCTTAACTTTCAAGTCATGAACAAGAACACGGCTTGCAACGGCAACAGACTTGCTTCCCGCACATTGTGCTACCTCGATATCAGTAAGTTGCAAAGGAAAATGGTGATCGATGATCTTTGGAGCATAAGACTCATTGATAGAATTGAGAATAGCCGGATCGCATCGACTTGATTGAGATTCGTAATTGGTGACTTCTACGATACTGCTCTGGGGCGAGAAGCTCGTAGCAGCCACGGGTGATGGAGTGGGTGCATGATACCATCGAGCCGTCTGCTCCTCGCCTGGAAGGATGTCAGTTCGCCCATCATGGTCAATTGTTGTCCAATCGTAGCCGTCCAACAAAAACTTGCTCCCTGCATCTACCGATACAGTTTGGGCGGGCTTCCTATTGTGTACTACTCCCTTGTAGTGGGGGTCCGCTAGTACCGCCGACGAGCTGGCTCTGAGCTCCTCCATTTCTTCGCTGGTTAGAGATGTGAGGAGAGTTTCAAGCTCTCCAATGGAGCTTGTGAAACACTCGAAAGAGTCTTTGCAGGCATACAACGAGACCTCACCAAGCGCGAGGCTCGTCGTGAGCGGTGGTTCAACGCCCGTTTCCAATCCATTGTTGTTGGCTTTCGGATTCCGTTTGACGATGACAGCCCTGATAGAATCGAGGGTCACCAATGTCTTAAACCCCATCCGAAAAGTGTAATCCGTTGAGGTTCCAGTAGATTGCTGGGGATTGAAAGAAAGAAAGCTCGGCGACATAATGAGAGCCGATCCAGGAAGCAGCGAATTCTCCAGATTGTACGAACAGCGCGTATTGCACAACTGCCATGAGAGATCTCCCACGGAAACGTTGTACGCCTGGACAGACCCAGCTGGAGTCAAAATGTTGCTGGAGAAACGCACATCACCAACTCGAAGAATCGAGCGAGACGCAGTGGAAAACCGCGGCAACGAAGTGTAGTCCACGTTGCAGTCCATAAGAGTGGCAAAGACCTGGGCACGTTGTGAGAACAACGGGACATCTGACAAAAGTTTTTGGATCCTTTGCCGCAAGGGCTTACCTTGGTTAAAGAGCTTGACTGACAATCCACCATAGGGTCCACCGTGCGCTGTTCGTTCGGTTCGGGCGTGGGATCAATGGCAGAGATAAACTTCATTAGGTTGTCTAACCATTTCGAATCTGGATTGAATCGGTGAGTAAGGTTATATACAGAGAAAAACACACTTTGCTCAACTCCTTCACAAGCGGGCTTGGCGCGAAGGAAGTCCAGCAGGATGGATGGGCTGCTTGGGGAAATCGCCGGGAAAATCTTTGAGCGATAGAGAATAGGCTCGGTGGAAGCTCGAGGCGTTGTCGTGGCGCGAAGCTTCAAGCTTCTCACTCTGTCTTGAATGCAATCAACTTCCCGACCAGAGCACCAACTAGGCAGCATATTGACCACTACAGAAACACAAGAGAGTGAAACCGTCAGAAACAACAAAGGCAGACACAGTCAAACAAGGAGGTTCCTTACATTCAAACATAGTAGTTTCGTGCGACAAGACACGTAAGCATTGGGTGGTTCCATCCCCAGTGGTCACGTGAGCTCTGCACCGATCTAGCTTCAACAAATGCGACCTCCACTCTTCCGTTCCACCCGACGTGCCCCTGTCTACCAGCGAACAAGAAATCGAGTCACAGGCCACAGATACAGCGATAGAGAGGGAAGAAGAAGAATGCTCTTCCGCCGAGTCGTGGTCCCCGGAGGATTCGTTCATTGTCGACGGAAAGCAGCACGAAAGAAGATTCTGCACCGCACATAGCTCATCCCTCGATAGGTCCAACACGATTTCTGGTATATGAATCTTTACAAGGGCGACTGCCTTTTCAGCTTCTGAGATCATTTCGTCTTGAGGGTCTTTGGCCCTAAGCGTTTGCCGACTGTCAACGTCGACATTGCGCAACTGGTTTGACAAAATTTGATCAATTGCTTCGTCTTCGTCTTCATCCTCTTGACGGGCTTTGAAGGAGGAGAAAAGCGGGACCGTTGGGAACATCGCTTTGACAGCATTGGATCTTTCTGAGGCCTCCTTGGTATCATTGACTTGTCGGTACTGTAGCACAATGGGTATGTGGGGTTCAACTTCAAAGCGGCCAAATGCGGCAAAAATATCCACACGATTGTTTCTCCCTACTGGAACGCCAGGGCTCTCCGGCGTTGACGCAAAAACAAGTATGCTTTGGCATTCCAGGCTGGTGCAAGGGTCCGCAGCCGCTCCATCTTTGTCTGCTGTGTTGTCACCTGACTCGTGCTCCAGAGTAATATCCTCAATGACGAAACCAATAGCCGAGCAAGTCGAAGCTGAACCGACTGAATAGTGACCGCATCGAGCATAGAGAGGGGAGAAATCACTCTCACACAGAGCTGGGATTGTCAGAGTCAAAGATGAGATTGTGCAAAGCGCAGTGACAGCGCTGCTGTTTGTTTGTTCCGTTGGGTTGAGCTGTTGGTTGTTGTTTTTTCTGCTGCTGTTGCCGAGCGAAGAGATCAGGGCAGTAATGTTTGATACAGTTCGATGCCGGTAGGTCATTTCTATGGGCATCAGGTTGAGCTCCAGGTTGTGGACTTTGTTACCGGAAGGATCAGTGTCCACATCTAGCTGGAAAGATATGCAGGCTGGCTGTACAATATCATCAGCCTGCATTTGCCGAAGGAATGAAACATAAATCCAAAATGATGAGACGAGATGAGTGATGAAACCTGCTACAAAGCAATAGTCCAGACTGCAGCCTTACCTGTGTAAAGCTGAGAAGTGTCCCAATCTCTGCTTTCCGACCTTCTGCCGCTTGCATCTTGTCATGGTACTGTGTTTGCGAATCATCAATCTCCAGGTGAGAAATGTGAAGCGCAAACTCAGAGCGTTTGTGCGAAAGCGAGGATGTTGCGCTGATCTCGTCAAATGTCATTAGAATGTATTCTTCAGGCCCCAAGTAAGGAGCTGCCTCGCTGGACCGGTTACGGAATCCTAGTTTCAATGCACTACCCAGTACATGAATGCGTATCTTTGTATGAACAAAGGAGTCCGACGGGCCTCCTTCGCGAGAGGCCAACATGCTTTCTTTCATCATGGATGCGTAGTGCGAGAAGCTCTTGTCATTGGCGTCAAAGAACATGTCGAACGTGCGGGAATCTCCTTCATCGTTTGACGGCAGCAACATCCCGCCTCGCATCTCGTTTCTGGCTGCGAGCATCCTAGCTTCTTGATACTGTTTCATGATACCGTCGATGGAATAGAGTTCCATTCCCTCCAACCCAGTTTGATGATGTCCACCAGCCTGAGAAACCATGGACTCTACCGACTCTTCACGCTGTAGTGTCGTGTTGTCGCCTTCATCGGCATTTGCCACAAAACCGTCAAGTACAGATTGGATTTGACGCAATGTTGTTTCATCCAAGGAAACTTTTATCTGTTGATTGAGTCTGACATCGACATCTTGTTGCACCCGAGCTGCAGCGGGTTTTCTCTTGCTTGCTGTTGTGTCGCTCTTGTATTCGACTGCCCGAAGCAAAATCTGCCCCGTTCCTTCGGCCAGAGCCATGGTGGTGACCAAGTTTGGGTCTTGGAAGAGAGTTCCATCCAGAGCTACACTATATTCTCCAGCTGCCAGGGAGATCCCTTGCCACGTGACTGACTTTTGTAGAATTTTCTGCGTAGTACTGGATTGTTCTTGTTGTCGTTGCTGTGGAGAGGACTCGGTAGGATCAATATCTTGGTAACTAAGAGACGGCAGAGACAGTTCAATCCAGGTAGTTGTTGGTGTCGCATGGTCACCACCGCAGCCATTGGGCTGTGATATTCGAAAGGAGCAGTTTGTCAAGTTAAGCGTGAGCTGCAGAGAACTCATTGCAGCGTCGATGTAGGATGACAAAGTGCTCTTTTGTGGGGCTGTTTCAGTATCCGAGTCGCTGCTATTGAGTGAATGATGACTTGATGTAGCCGCAATTTCGGCAGCGGTACTTTTTTGTCGTGGTTCTAGTTCCAGCTGAAGACCGTCAATCTCAATTTGAGCCACCAAGGCCACGGTGGATCCGAGATTCATGGCTCTCCAGGCAATGCTAGACGATGTAGCATTCTCGGAAGCTTGTCCTTCCACAAGAGACAAACTGATTGCGAGGGACCCCACTCTTGCTTTCTTGACATAGAGAGGGCCAATATCGAAATTGTTCAGGTACGCTGTGCACAAAGACACATTGCTCAGGACAAAAGTCCCTTCTTGGAAGGACACATCTATGGACTCATGGAGCTTCTCTTGTGATTCTGAATCCAGGAGAGGCCCCACTACTTGCCTCAAAAGCAAGGCGTAGAGCCGTTGCTTCCACTTTATCATGGCAAACGGAAGGAGTGTTCGGAGTATCCAGCCGTCTCGGGATCATCCAAGGATCACGTATAATTGCTTGATTGACTAAATGAGACAGTATAGCTAGCTAGGAATTTGTTCAACAGCAGAACACAAGCTAGCAATCCCAGCTATTGACAGCTAGCTAGCTTCGATTGTATGCTCTGCGTGTTCAATACGATCGCCCAATCTCCATAAAGTCTGTTTCTTGTTTTTGTTCTCGGAATTTTCTGTTGAATGAGGTGAGCGCCTTATTCCTCGTTGACGTTGCGGCACAGGACTGAATGGGAAAGGGGTGTCAGTTCATTCATTCGTCCCGGGATCCTTTAAGAGAAGATTTGACAGCTCTGTTGTCTTCAGAAACGTTGAGGTTCGCTGGGAGCCAGAAGAGCCAACAAGAACTGCATGGTCTGTATGATTGAGATTGTGGCGGCCATTCTCTTCAATGTTGGTGTTGTCTATTGCGGCAATGAGTGACTATGAAAGATCGCTGAGCTCGTTGAAGCAATGTCTTAGAATCATGGTGCCCTCCATGGTGGGGAAAAGCATCTTTTGCATGCTCAAACCATCCAGAAGATTGGAGACTTCTTTTTGATGATGAGCGACTACCATGAAGCAATGGAGAGCTACAGCAGGGCTCTTGACGTGATAGCTCGTGATGCACCCTGACACAAGAGTGTTGATGGATATCTGCGGAATCGATCCGGCTGACATGGACGAGTCTAGAATTCAACCAGGCGATGATTACGAGATGGCTCCAGTTCCAGATGCCGCGAAACAGGTGCTTGAGAAAGTCCATGGTGATCCTTTGCCTCGAAAAGCTGCCATGGCCAGCATTCTGCGCAGGATCCTACCACCCAGGGCCATCACAGATACATCCCTGCTGGACAGCTTTGCAAGCATTCGAAACACAATACGAAACCCTCGGGGATTATCAGCTACAAACCTTGTGGCTGTAAGCAGTGTGCCTGAGTTTTTCAGTGACCCAGAGTCCCTTGGTGTGGATGGTGTTGGAAAAACAACGCTTGCAGCCATGGTTGCCCACCATGCAGATGTCAGGCGTTTCTTTTTGGATGGGGTCATTTGGATTTACATTGGTCAAATGGAACTCAACTATACTCGTTACACCCAATGTTTGAGAGAGCTGCTGGCTCAACTGTATCTCGAGGTAAGGATCAAGCTGCACCAAATCCCAGAATACTTTTATATGAAAGACAAACACTTACTTGATCACCGATGGCGCAACAAACTCCCAACACTGAGGGGAGCCATGAACATCCACCAACCCAACCACCATCTAGCAGAAGACCTGTACAACAGACTGGTCAGCTCAAGCAGCTATGGGGGGAGCAGAGTCAAAACCTACGCGCCAGCCCCTTACAGCCCAGAATTGGCTAGACTCAGAAACATCCACACAATACTGCAACTGGCAGTCAGTCAATTCAACAGCAATATGACTTGGAGAATAACATAGAAACATATAGATCTCAATTGCTCAATCGGCTTCACTCCCCAGCTACCAAACGAGAGTGCCAAAAGAAACTGAAACAAATTGACAAGCAATTCAAAGCAGCAGTGAAAGAGGAAATCAGAACAAGAAGCTGCGTAGAGCCACCAACAGCGCATGATCAACAACATGAAGCCAAAGGCAATTCGAAAGCAGCCAAGAGGATTCGGGGAATGCGAAGAGCAGAGAAAGTCTCCAATGTCTTCCGAAAATTGACAACATCCGGAATCCAGAAAAGCAAGGAGGGCTGTGTACCTATTAGTACCAGAGGACCCAGCAGAAGATCCCAAAACATGTCAGAACTGAAACGGGAGGATGCTCCGGAGGTAATTGAAGCCCTACTGGAAGAGAAACAGGAAACACTTTGTCAGTCCAAAGATTGCAACCTACAAGTCCCCGACGGATTTCACAATGAAATTTGAAGGGGCATGCCACAAAGCAGAAGCCATTCTAGATGGCACCATTGGCACAGATGGAATGGATGAAATGACAAAAATTTTCATGGAATCACTGCAATATGTACAGAGCCAGACTCCATCAAGCCCCAATCGATCCTGAAGAGTACAAAGCAAAAATCAAAGCTTGGGACGAGAAAACTTCAACATCACCAGGCTCCAACATGCATTTAGGCCACTTGAAAGCCTATTTTTTTGATTTGCAAGACCTGACTGACAAAAGAGGAGATCAAGAAATCGATGAGATTAGAAAGCCATCTTCGAAGGACAATCATGCTGTTGACTATGCGATCCAATTTGATATACCTTCAATGCGTGGAAAACGTGGTTAACGCCATGCTACAGAAAGACCCAGGCACCCAAAAATACACAGATTGCGCGTTATACATCTGTATGAAGCAGACTTCAACTTAATCCTGGGGATCAAGTGGCGAGCAGTCCTGCATCACGCATGCGACAAGGTTTCATAAGTGAGAGTCAAGTTCGGTTCGCAACCAGGCAAAGAGGCTCTTGATGCGTGTTTCTGAGAGAGCTTGAGTACGAGATTGCACGACTCACCAGAAAAACCCTGATACACTTCGATAATGATGCCACATCTTGTTATGACAGAATCCATGCTTCCTGGCCAATGTGGCAAGCCGCAAGTATGGCATGAACAAGAAGATATTGCATCGTCCAGGGTGAGGAACATTGGCAGAAGCCAATATCATCTGAAAACCAAACTGGGAATTTCCGACAACTATGTCCAGCACTGCGAGGCCCACCCATGGTTTGGGACAGGCCAGGGCAGTGGTAACTCACCTTGTTACTGGCTCTTCATATGCAGCACATTGTTTGACCTGTATGAAGAAAGAGCAACTGGAGCCACCTACACAAGTCCAGATGGGAAAATCACAATCAACCTAAAAATCATTGGCTTCGTGGATGACACCAGAAACAGCTCCACTCTCTGGTTGGGGCCTTGATGGAGTCTGGCTCTGTCACATATTGCAGTGATTCCATGAAAATTTTTGTCATTTCATCCATTCCATCTGTGCCAATGGTGCCATCTAGAATGGCTTCTGCTGTGTGGCACGCCCCTTCAAATTTCATTGTGAAATCCGTCGGGGGACTTGTGAGGTTGCAATCTTGGGACTGACCAAATAGACTATACGATTGCATTAGATAGACCATACTAATTAAACTGGTAGATGAGACCCTGTTAATTCAATATGTGCCATAGCTCTCTGTTGGGTAAGGTAGCGCCGAAGCAGAGAGGTTGGTTGCGGATTCGTAAACAGAGCTTATCAATTGGTAGTAACCACAACATCTCTCATTGAAGCGGAACTGGCACTCATGTTGCCAAGTATGCCTCCAAAGAGCAGGCTGTAATGGCATTGATTCAAGATCTACAGAGAAAACGCTGTCCCATGCCCTCAGAGGTTCACTCCAAGTTGATTGAAATGTGTTTCATCCCATCTGATGATTCTGTCAATGCCCCATTTGGTTACCAGCGGGTTGCAAGCACCATGGCAATCCAGTAGTCCAAACAGAATGATGGAGAGCTGCTGCAGCACTTGGTATAAGGGGAGATGTGGATAAGGGATGAGCCAGCTAGAGCTGCAGGTATTCATCCAGGCAATCGGGATCAAGTTGATGAGGAAGGAGCAGGGAAGAAACATCCAATGATGATGATGAAACCTTTGAGGATGCTGAGGACTGAGAGCTGAATGATTGATGCAAATGAAGACGGATGAATTGGAGCTCTGGCTGAATGCTAAGAAGATGACTTGGGGCCTGCCAAAGGACAACACTGCACCACGCTAAAAGCTAGTCTAAAGATCTTTCGAGTGTTTTGAGTTAGAGATAATGAAAGTTATGAGAGAGATTAGAAAGCTACGAAAATTTATCAAAGGGAGCCGAGAACTTTGTCTTGAAGCTCATTGAGCAGGTCTCCCGCAGGAGGCTTGGAAGTGTGATATCGTAGATTGTGGTGGAATCTACGTACTCCACGATTCCAATTCCGGAACACATGGAAACTTCAGCTAGTATTTGTCTAGTAGCGTGGAAGTTCTCCACGCCAGCTAATTATCTAGAGCGATGTTTCATCAACAACCTAGTATGACTAGCGTTTATGAGTACCCTGTCTCAATGACTATCCGTGAAAGACTCAGTCTTGAGTGAACCCAAAGCTTATCTAGGATCGAGTCGCAAATAAGGCTAAGAGCCGTGTATTGCATTCGCCCCCTGATAAGGGTCAGCGGAGGGACGACAGCAGTCGGACAAGGAGAACATATGATTTAAAGTGCGGGGCACTCTCCGGAGTTTGAATGTAGACATGTGCGTCGCATGATGGCAATCCTACAAGGGGATCAGGCCTTGTATGGGTGTAAATATGTTCCAAGTCTGGTAGACTGTGCCGCCATTTGCAGTGGCATGTCGGAGCCATACGGTGCCATTGTCATTGACTATTCCAAGCGAGACCGAAACCAAGTGGAGCCCCGCTACTGGATCTGTCACTACAAAAGACAGATTACTAACCAAACCAACAAAAGCATAAACTACTACTCTCTCTGTGTCAAGCTAATCAATGTTGGGGATTCGCGATTAGGGATTCAGCCATAGTTCCAGCGCAGGGGCCAAGGACGGGCACCCAACCGAGGAGTCACTCAACAAAGAAACAGGTTTGGAAAGGCCGCGACCACACACTGTGTGAAGCAATCGGGCCCACCCTTACAAGATCTTTAGTTATAGACTTAACACTCCCTAGCCAGGAGTATAATTTGCAGTTAATTGCCCCATAGCCGAGCAACGAATAAGTAGTTAATCAAGAACTTAAAATAAAAGAGCTAGTCAATAAAAAAGAACAATTGAAATAGTCCACCTACCGTAGCATAGACATGAGTGGTAGAGGTAGAGGAAGCAGTGGCCGAGGCGGCAGAGGACGGGGGCGTGGAAGATCCAGCCAATCGTCTTCGAACCGACAAACAGGTTCATGCAAAGCCCTCGAACAACATGTGTTCGATTTCGGTACAACTGGATCGGCTACGGCAGACCAGATGATACGAACATGGGAGAAGATCACCATCTACATTGGACAACAGATGGGTGAAGACATCAGCCGGCATACTCACTGGAGACCCAGGCAAGGCTCCGATCAGCAGCCGAACGACGCAAAGAGAAAAACACACGTCTACTAACGGCGAACCGGGCCAGCCTAGAGGTGCTGGACCAACAGACAGTCGCAGTCAGTCAGGACTCGAATGAAATAGATAGGTGGCGAGCGTTAACGATAGAAAAAGCAAACATCGTAAATGCCATAGACGACCTAGAAGAAGCCATACAAGATCCACCGGAAGAGGAACTCTCGGGACCAGAGAAAACAGAGTTTGGAGGACTCATGAAGACCTACCATAATAGGTTGGCAAAACTCCAAGAGAATAGGGGCAAAGCATTCAACTTGATCCTTGGGCAATGCACCCGATTGTCGAAGGACAAGATGATACAGAACGCTGATTACGAATACCACGAGCAATTTACCACCAAGAAGGACATTGCACTATCCGTGGGCATTTCCAAGGTACACCAAGCAGCGATGCGACATACAGCTAAACTGCTGCACACAAAAAATTAATATGACCTCACACCCGAGGAACAGACTAAGGTCATGGAATACGCTGAAGAACGATACTATAGCTACATCTTCCTAACAAATAGTTCAGCTGAGAACATCAAACTCAAACAGAACCTTAGGGACGACTATGCCAAAGGCACTGACAACTATCCCCACACTATCCATGGCGTATTACACCTCTTGGACAAACACACCAAGAGTAACACCTCACGACAGTCCACTTCCCACGGAAGCTCCTTTACCCAGACGACGCAAGTCGGGAGAGGACGGGGTGGTGGCAGAGGAAGAGGCCGCGGAAACCGAAACGTAGCCTTTCACAGCGAATACTGGAGCAACAAAGAATGCTTCAACTGCCGCAGGAAAGGACATCCAGCCTCGCAATGTCTGGACAAAAATAAAGATGATGACGAAAAGTCAAAACAAAGCAAGTCGAGCAAGCGTAGCAAGTCGAGCAAGAAAAGCTCGAGTGGTAGTTCAAGTAACAGCCATAGTAAGAAGACTTTAGCTACACTCGGCAAACTGCAGCGGACACTGACAACCCTGCAGGAAGAACTGGCAAAGTTCTCTTGTTCAATCCTTTCCTCAGTAAGGAAAGGCTCTTAGTCAGTCTGCCTGAGATCGACTCAGGACGGTCTTGAAGGGTAAGTTCAGTGCACACAACAGGTGCAATAAAGTGCTACACTGGGAATGATAAACTCTGCAGAAACGCCCTTTTTGAGTCCGCAGAAACACTTTTTTTCCTGAAGCAGGCTGGCGTGCACTCTGCAGAAGCCCTCGAACTCTGCAGTTCCGAAAGCCGGCATGGCTTTTTCTGCCGGGAGGTGTTTTTTTTCTGCCGGGAGGGTGTTTTTCTCTGGCAGATGACTTTTTTTTTGCCAAAAGCACCTGAAAACTGCACAGAATGGCTCGCAGAGTCGATTCATTGTTTGGCAGAAGGATTTTCTGGAGCAATTATGGTTTGCAGCTTGACAATTACTTAGAGATGGATACCAGGCAGATGTGACGAAACTAGCAGCAAATAAATAGCCAGTCTCTTTTTGAAATCTCAAGGCTGCGATGACATCATTGACATTTAATGCCACGGCACACTTTGGATTTAGCGTAAGGTCTCTCCTGAAACGAATACCTCTGCAATACACGGCTCTTTTCCTTATTCGCGACTCGAGTCTAGATAGGGTTTGAGTTCGACGCATGAATGAGTTTTGTGAATAGTCATTTGAGACAGGGTTCTCAACTAGTCATACTAGGTTGAGGATGAAACATCGCTCTAGAATTTTAGCCAGCTGAGTATTCCACGATCAAGATCCAGGCTAGCAAACTTCACGGTCCGTTTTTGGATCTTGGAACGAGTAGGATTACTTACACAACCTACTTTATTACACTTTATAGTCTCACGCGGAAGCCAGATCTACGATCCTTGATGATGATCTTCTCTCGTTGATTAAGTTTCATAGATTTCTAATTCTCTCATAACTTTCATTCTCTCAAACTTAAAAAACTCGAAAGATCTTTACACTAGCTTTACGCGTAGTGCATTTTGTTAACACAACACAATAGCTTCAGCTACCCTCAACCCATTCCTTCACATGAAGATGGATAAAGGAAAGCATGCGTTTCGCAACTCCGAGAAACAGTTGCATGACAAACACATTCTTCCACTCGTCGAAAAAAATAAACGAAGAAACTCGAGATCGACGACATAACTCGTTGTCCACCTATGTCAATTTCTGGAACCATGTTGCCAAGTGCAAATCAGAATACTCTGACAATGAGGACATCTCCTCCATCAATTTCAATAACTTGGATTGGAGAATCTCTATCTGAGGATTTGGCCAAGATGATGACTCAACGGAACACTGTTCCGATTTCTCATACAAAAGTGATGAAGATATATCACTGAATAGTAAACAAGAATTGTTTGAACATGATGCTCTAGAAATTAGATGATATGCAGAGCTGCTCAATTAGATTCTGACGATCTTTTTAGCATTGTTAACCTCGTACGTGGCTAACCACCTCGTAAACGTCTCAATACAAGAGACCTCAAACCATCGTTTATGTTAGATTTACAAAGCGAGAAAAAGGGAAACCAAAACCCGACACACTCCGTTGCTTACTGGTTACAGGAGCATCCGGAACTTTGATTGCTTAAACTCATGCTAAGAATTACGCATGAAGGATCATTGGGGCGTCCAAAAACTACGGACTGCTTCTATAAATGAATTGAAACCCCGCACGAAGTGCAAAGGTGCATTCATGATTACTGAATTCCCCGAAGATAGAATTATCGAGTGGGATTACACGTCACCAAGAGCTTGGGGCGTATGACATGATCATAAGGGTCGAGATATTTCTCGACTAGGGTTCAAGTTGATTTCACTACTATGTAGTGAATGGGAATCGGCGATCTATGTCTAATGGTAAAGATAAGCGTCACCAAAATGAAGAAGAAAAATTTTTCATTACTGATCCGATTGAAGATGAGATCGTTCTAAGAAGATTCTTGATGCGAAATACGAACAGCCAAGCTGACTTAAGGCGGTTTGCCAAAGTCAAGATTAGTTAAACACGGAAGAGACGGAACAGCTTAATTCCTTACTGACGAAGTACTCTGACTTATTCGATGGTACTTGGGGAAAGTGGCAGATGGACGACTACGAAGTAGAATTCTCCCTGATGCTAAGCCCTATCATGCCAGTGCTTATCCTATTACACGTGTCCATACCAACCATCTTAAGATGGAGGTTGAACGTCTCTGCAAGTCAGGAGTTCTCAAGAAGGTAAACCGTCCGAGTGGGCGGCACCAAATTTCATCATTCCCAAGAAAGACGGATTGTCGATTCCTCTCTGATTTCCGGGAACAGAACAAAAAGATTAAGCGGAAGCCTTATCCTATCCCAAAAATACAGGAACTGCTCTTGAATCTAGACGGATTCGAGTACGCTACTAGTCTACACCTAAACATGGGATACTAACACAACGAGCTGTCACCTCACTCGAAGCAAATCTGTACCATCGGACTCCCGTGGGGAAAGTACGATTACAAGAGGTTGCCAATGAGCCTATATAATAGTCCCGAAATCTTACAAAGGAAGATGGGAAAACTAATACACGACCTAGAAAACGTCCGTTCATACATTGACGATCAACACATCCTAACTAACGACGATTTCTCG